>JABXWE010003604.1:0-63053 GCA_014611495.1 Limonius californicus
GAGTAAACACATATGACGCTTCATGGGAGATAAACCATAAATAATAATAAGTAGATAACACGCAACCATTCGAGTAAACACACCTATGTATATATGTATGTGTATATATATATATATATATATATATATTGTAGTGATATTTTAGTTAACAATGTATTTTCTTTCCTCTCATTACTTTTGTTAATTTTAGTTGACCTGTCGTACAATGTTTGGCACATCGAAGGATGTGAATAAGGGATACTGATTTATCCATTTAATAAACGTTGGCGTAGATCAAATGAGGGGGTTTGACAACACGATCATAAAGTGGATCAAAAACCTGCTCCAGTCGCGAACCATCAAGGTCACCATCCACGATGGAAGTAAGACAGCCTATGCTACCAGAGGGTGCCCGCAGGGGGGAGTACTCTCTCCCCTGCTGTGGAACTTGGTAGTAAACAGCTTGATCACTGACCTAAACAATCAAGGTCTTTATACTCAAGGTTACGCGGACGATGTAGCAATCTTGGCCACTGGTAGATTCCACGGGACAGTCCTAGAGATTGCTCAACATGGACTGAATACCGTAGAACGCTGATGCAGAGAGCATTCGCTGACGGTCAACCCAACGAAGACCAAAGCAGTGCTCTTTACCAAAAGAAGGAACCTACAAGAAAGGGCCCTTACCTTATACAACACTCCCCTAACCTGGGACTCCAAAGTAAAATATCTGGGCGTCATACTTGACCAGAGACTTACTTGGAGACACCATGTAGAGGAAAGAGCAAGGAAGGCAACGGCAACCTTTTGGATTTGCAGACGTGCCTTTGGCACAACCTGGGGGTTCAAACCAAAGGTAGTACACTGGATGTACATAACCATGGTAAGACCCATCATCACGTATGCAGCGCTTATCTGGTGGAAAGGCGCAGATACACAAAGACTGGGAACAATCCTCAATCGAGTGCAGCGTTTGGCCTGTGTGGGCATTACGAGTGCACTAAGAACAACACCAACAGCTGCTCTCGAGGCGCTAATAGGACTCCCAGCACTGCCAATGGCAGTGAAGTCGGAGGCACTGCTAGCTGCCTGGAGAGTAAAGCAATTAAACTTATGGAAGGACGTGGGCTATAACATGGGGCATTGCGGGATACTATCCAGTGCACCAGAGATCTGCTGCATGGGGGTAGACCGCATGGTACCAAGGTGTACGTTCGACAGAAACTTCGAAATCAACATTCCCACCAAAGAGGAATGGGCAGAAAATTCCCAGGATCTACTTGCCAATACGGGACTAATCTGGTTTACAGATGGATCCAAAATGGCAGGCGGAACTGGAGCAGGCATATTTGGACGGTCTCCAAGAGTAGAACTATCTACACCAGGGATGAGCAACCCGCGGCCCGCGGGCCGCATGCGGCCCGACTCACTTTTTCGTGCGGCCCGTCAAAGCTTTACCTTTTAACTTTTTAAATATATATTTTTATGTGTTACATTAAAAAAAAGCCATTAAATTACAAAAAATATATAGATATATTTTAAAGCAGTTCCCATTTCATAAAAATTGCACAAATCGTGCCTACGTACATAATCCGCTGGTTGCAAACCTTGAACGTGTTGAACGTGCTAAGGGTGTAGTCCCTGATCCCGAAAAATCCGCCAAACAGTACAATGGGAAACACCGGTTTGAAGTCTTCTAGTGCTAATATTAGGACTTTCCTCCACTAATTCCAAGACATGCTGTTCTACATTAACAACCCTTCCTGCTCTTGAACGACCGCGATGATAGTTTTGTGGTTGATACGTGCCATAATCCCGTAAATGTTGGACTGTTTTAGTAAATGTACGGCTGTTTGGCATGCGGCGCTGACGATATCGATCTAAGTACATTTGCCTTGCCCTTAGAGCGTTTCCTTGAGCTTCCCCGTAAATAAGAACAAATTCGTAAAAATTTCCATTTTGGTAGAAACACTGCTTGCCAGTTTCAACAACAGACTGAATAGAAATTACTGACCTACCTAATAGTATTGATTTGTGGCAGGTGATAATAAAGTTTTCTGCACTTCTATATTAGTCTCCTTTGCATAACATGTCTTTGAACTCACATTTTTGTTATTTTCCTGCGGTATTCAAACAATTTTAGGTTAAATTTTTAATTGTTATTTTCTCTTATCTTAAGGGTCCCGTTGCCAAAGAAATGTTTTTTCTAGTTTGTATATATTGTAATCTACCATCGGATTTAATATTTTTAACTATTTCTGATACACCCCGTATAGACCAACAGGTTGCAAAGTAGCAATGGCAAACTTCTCATTAAAATTTGTTTAAGATTTTTTCCCATAATAATTACTTTTTGATTTTTTTATACTATTTCTATTATATGTTCTATTTGTGTTTTTTTATAGAGTTGTTATTATGTTCATTTTGTTAATAACGAGAAAATTTGTGTTCATCATCTAGTGTTCATATTTTAATGTTTCCTATACGCGGCCCGCACAACATTTTTAAATTTGTAGTTGGCCCGTTGTAAAAATAGATTGCTCATCCCTGACCTAAAGTATTTACAATAGTAGTAAAAGATGTCTTTAAACGATTACCATGGAAGAGTAAGAGCAACAGTATAAACGGAAGAAGACTAAACCACCTTCACCAGGGTGACACGATATTACCTAAAGTATTTACAATAGTAGTAAAAGATGTCTTCAAACGATTACCATGGAAAAGTAAGAGCAACAGAATAAACGGAGGAAATCTAAACCACCTTCGACAGGGCGACACGATATTGCCTTAAGTATTTACAACAGTAGTAAAAGATGTCTTTAAATGATTACCATGGAAAAGCAAGAGCTACAGTTTAAAAGGAAGAACACTAAACCACATTCGCCAGAGCGACACGATATTGTCTAAAGTATTTACACCAACACCAAAGAAGAAGTCTCAACCGCCTTTGCTTCGCGAACGACAGTCTAGTAATTTCAGAATCGAAGGAATAATGTTAAAATTACTTGATTAAAAATTGAAAGATACAGGGCTAAAATTATCAACACAAAATAAAAGTAATAACAAACACGAAGAAAGAAACTACTATAAAGATAGTAGAAACAAATATAAAACAGGGGGAAGAATTATATATTTAGAACAACAGCTTAAAATAAAAATAAGTAAAACAAGGCTGGTATGGTCAACTTTTGGCAGGTTGAGCTATATTTGGAAAAACCAAAACATTTCATTACATACGCGTGCCGGGTATTGCATCAGCCTATACTCCAAGTGCTAAAATACAGAGTACAAGTTTGAACTTTCACGAAACATGGTACAGATAGCCTTAACAAGACACAAAGATCATGAAGAGATAAATGTTACATATACATATAACTGAAGTATAAAATAAAGAATGAATACATTGGGCAGCACACAGTAGTTAAAAATCTAGTTAAGCATGCAAGCAGCTGAAATGGAAATTGGCATGGTACAATGCCAGATACAACGACAACAGATGGAATTACATCATTCAACAATGGAGAACCTGGATCAGAACACGGCAAATAGGCAGAGCACAACTACAGTGGACAGATGATACATAAATAAAATAGTTGGGCCGAAACGAGTGAAAGGAAACGGGGGGGGAGGCCTATGTCCAATACTGGAATGAAAGAAGCTAGCAAGGGAGACAGAGCGAGAGAGAGAGAGAGAGAGAGAAAGAGAGAGAGAGAACATAAAAAATAAAATGAGACACACTTTTACAACTTAAAAAAAATTGAATGCAGTATTAAAATGTTTCAGGAGAAAATAATATCAAAAAAAAAACGGAAGTGATGGGAAAACGTTTTAATGAGTTGTTTATAGGAAATGCACAAAATGCCTAGCTTCACTTATCGATTGAAACGCTTTTTATAGTAATTGAATTGATTAAATTGCCTCTAGTTCTAGCATGTGGTTTTCATGAACAAAACAATTCACGTAAGTGTGCAGTCGTCCTACGATCTTGCTGAAATTGACAACTGCTAAACAGAAGTTTACGATAAATCAAATAGATTACTTCAGGTATAAAAAATTTGGGAAAACCCCTTACCACACTGATGTTTAGAGCACCTACTTATGTATTTTAAAACTAAGTTACCATCTTCAGCTGGAACTGATGAACTTTTTGGAAATGTAGCCGTGTTTATTAGAATTATGTACGTGCCATATCCTCAGGAATATTTTTTGGAAATTAAGATAATATTGAAAGATGGAATCAAGCTTCAATAGGAAAGAACGGTTTGCCGAGAACCTCATCACCTTAGATATGTCTTTCTCTATTCTTCTTGTAGGCCTCTCAGTACCTCTTACGAGTTCTACCACTTCAAGAGTACTAATAAAAATTCGTTGCACAAGCAGGAACGTAATACAAATACCACAGTAATCTATCAATTTAAACACAAATATATCCTCATCAGAGCCCCAAATAAATTCAATTCATAAAGACGATTATAAATGTTTATTTCAAATTGGGTCGAAGATATACAATGGCTAAATTATACAGAACCTTGAGGAAAATCCCTTACCAGTATAATATTTAGAACACCCAAATGTTGTGGTAAAAGATTCTCCTCGAGGTTCTGTTTATTCTAAATGAATGCAACGAAAGAAAGAAATTTAAAATAATAAATCCGTAACAATAAATTTCCAAATAAGTGTCCATTTATAGCCTGTTCAACGGCTCATAAATAAAATTGAACGTTATCTATACTAAAAGATCAAATTATTAGCTTGTCGACCTGTAAAACCAAACTTTCTGCTGAATGTGATAATCACCAACTATAATTTTTGATATTTCAGATTCTTGCATAGCCATTTTCAGTTATACATCAATTTTCATATTTAACGTTGGTTGATGTTTTTATTCATAGTAAAGATTGGGTGTGCTGTTGTGAATAGCAATCATACACATATATTTCGGTTTTAGAACATCTGTCGACATTGTCCGATGCCCAGATTCCATTCCTTTTGTCTTTCCACTGTCCTTGGAGGTTACGTTTACTCATTGCTTTCTTTATTCCTTGGTTCCAGTTTCTTTTTGGTCTTCCTCTCTTACATCACTAGTGTGGTATCCATTTCATGGCTTGCTTAGGTAGTCTTTCTTCTGCCATCCGTTGCACATGTCCGTACCATACCGCATAATGTAAAAGGAGCCAGTGCTACGGGCACACGCAAAACTATTGCACCCGCTTTTATCGCTGTGTGAACTACAGAATATGTACAAAAAAGGAGATGGGACTAAAGCAAAATGCTCTCTGGCAAGGGGGACACCCAGGGAACTACAAAGGCTTTGAAGTTTACAAGCAAAGTAGAGATAAGATATTTCCAGCACCTAGAGAAATACATCCTTCAGCAACCCAGCCCCAGCAAACATCTGCGCCTCCCAAACCCCAGACCTCCGTTATCAAATAAGGAAACAGACGTTCGACCTAATATACCACAAAAGCAAGTGGCTAAAACAAATGCTAATCAAACCTCATTATACGAACAATCCCTGAACGGATATGCTACCCAAATTCCAATCATGTATCAAAACAATATGCTAGGTAGTTTGCCCCATCTGTTGTGCTGTTTCATTAGTTATTTTATCTCTTCAGGAAATTCCTGTTAATCTTCTCAGAGCGTCCATTTCTGTTGCTTCTACTCTTTTCTGTTGTTCCTTTCTGTTATTCTCCATGTTTCGAATCCATACAGCAGACTACTTTTTATCATTAAATTGTGAATGTTATATTTTTTTATCTTTGTTACGTTGTAATTCCATAAGATTCCATTTAGGCATGTATTGGTTTCCTTGCTTGCACTTCTCTTGATTGGATTTCTCAATCATCTGCTCCACTTTTATCAAATATGATTCCTAGGTACCGATACTCGCTACACATCTCTATATTGTCTGATCCCTCTAAAACTAAATCAGTCTCGTCTGTTTCCACACATAAATAATTTGTTTTAAGCTTTATGTCAAGACCCCATTCATCATATGTTTCCTTTAGCTCCCTTGCCATATACTCCAGAACTTCTTTGTCCCTAGCCAGTACAGCCTAATCGCCAGCAAACTATAACGTATAGACGGTTGTATTTTCTAGTTCTATACCCATACAAAAGCATTTCGTTTTCCATTGGTGTAGAGCCTTCTTTATATATATTTTGGAAAAAGTGGGAGAGATGCAGCATCCTTGCCGTAGTCCTTTACTGACTATAATTGATTTGGAGATTTTATTTCCCTGTTTTATTATATAGATTTTTACGGCAATAATGATTGTGTGTAATTTATATTTGATTCTCGTAATATATCCCACAGCTTGTTCGTAGGGATATTGTCGTATGCTTTTGTTAAGCCAACAAATGACAAATGCATTTCCTGGTGTGCTGCAATTTTTTTTTCTGTAATCTATTTCATGGTAAAAATGTTGTCTAAACAAGATCTGCCAGCTCTAAACCCACTTTGTTCTTCTGTTCTTCTTCGTCCTGATACTCTATTAATCCCTCAGCATTCGTCCATATAGCCGACTCATCATACATCTTACAAAAACAGGACAAATTGAAATTTTTATCATGGTTGGTTATACAGTTACAACTGAAAACTCAGCAAGAAGTGTGCTAAATATTTAATGACACATATTTGAATCTGGAACCAGACCAAATTAATATCGAATTTGGGCATTATCTTGGTATACCAGATGTTATAAAACTTAATATTTGACTAACAATACATGACAATCAGCATACCAGCACTGAACAAATTGTTAAATATATCGATTCCCCTTCAGCTTGTAAAACAGGGAATTTTCATCCACATACAATTCCTAAATTAACTATTCACAACATAAAAAGAAGTTCTTTGTGAGAGAGCAAATGGAATTTGCATTGGGAAAGAGAAAATGTTCAATCAATGTTTTTTTAATTTGTTTTTAAACATACTGAATTGGTTCCATGGTTTACGACCACAAACATAAATAATTTAAAATCTTTATTCAACACACAGTTTTCAAATAAAAATGTTTTAATCAGAGCCTGATGCGCAGATGAGCTTCCTATTATCGATATCTCAGGTATTAAAGTGCTTCTTTGTTATCGATTATCTTCTTTGTATAAAGTTTGTATTTAATCCCTAACAGGCTAACTAGGGTGCGGTTTATAGTTGCATTTAACACCCTACACACTTCAATCTGATAAAAAATGTCGCCAAACTCAAATTTGCAATAAACATAACAAAAAAAATCATACTCTAAGTAGTTGCTTTAATGTATTTATACTTTTCTCAGTCAAACATTTCGCAAAATTAACTCTGGCAAGGACGTTTCTCCTAACTACGACAATTCGTTTCCCATTATTCGACACAGTACAAAGCCCATAGAAGCCGCAGCGAGAAAACGCTGAACTTGATTAGAAATGTAATTTAGGTCGGCGTCGAGACGCCCTAAGGACCGCCGTGCTTAGATGCACGTCGCTGAGTGGTTACCCTGACAAATACCGTGGCTATGGCAACAAGGGGTTGCCTTTCACAACAAACTTACTTAACCGGAGCTTTCTTTGCTTACATTCGTAATGAATCCCCGTTATCAATATTTGAAGGGGAAAGTTTTGAAATACACGTAGGAACTGTCTGAAACTTATATTTTGTAGATGTACAGGGTCTAACAAATTTTGCGCATATAATATATTACAGTTTCAAACATTGGATAAACTACTCTGAAATGAGTACCAAAATTAACGGACCTTGGACAGTCACGTGGACAACTGCGGCAAAATCTTGAGTTCAGCGTATGTAACTTTTTAAAGCCTTTAGCTAGGCACAAATTAGAAAATTATTAGAATTTAGGCAGTTAAGTAGGAAACTAGAATACAATCCTCTGTGATTAGTACTTTAGGACCTTCTATAGAGTAATTTGAAAATTAGATAGGGTGTACCAAAGTTAACGGAACCTGGTGAGTTAATAACATAACTATGACAGAATCCTATCTGATTAAGGGCTTTAATGAGATCTGGAAAATTAGGAAGGATGTATCAAATTTAATGAAATTTGACAGTTAAATACTAAACAAGAATAGAATCGTATAAAATTAAGGACTGAAAGCCTTTAAACCAAGTAATTTAAAGAAATTAACTTGACTTGACCGATTAAGTATACAATTTGATTACAATCCTGGTTGTTCAGACTGCTGTACACCGTTAATTAGGTGGGGATACCAATATTAATGGAACTATGACCATACGACCGGGATACCAAAATTAATAGAACTGGGACCGTTGTAATCCTGAATGGTCAGATTACTTTAAACCCCTTAATCAGTTAACATTTGGAAAGTTGAAAAGAATGTACCAATATTAATGTAATGTGACAGTGAAGTACACAGCAAGAATAGGATTGTGTACAATTGTAAAAGGCAAGTAAATTTTAAAAAATTAATTGATCTTGCGCTGTAAGTACATAACTAGAATATAATCCTCAGTGATTAGGGTATTGCAAAACCTTCAATTAAGTAATAATTGAAAATTAGAAAGGATGAACCAAAGGTTAAAGTAACCTGGACAGTTAAAACATAGATATTATACAATCCTATCCGATTTAGGTTCTGCAAAGTTTTTTTAGGTCAAAACTTGGAAAATCATAAACGGTGCGTCAAATTTTAGGAAACTTGGCCTGCTAAGTACCTACACCGCTAGAATATAATTTTGATTGTTCAGACTGTCGTAACACTGTTAAAAAGTAACTTTAAGGACTTTACTCAGTTAAACATTTAGAAAGTTAAAAGAATATATCAAAATTAAAGCAATATAGTCAGACAAGTTCATAACTAGGGTAGAATACTGAATGACATTAATGCTCAGATATTATCAGTAAAAAAGAAACTAAAATAGTGCATAACTAAGATACCATCTTGTGTTGTCAATGTTCTCGAATGCTAATTACTTAAGAAAGTAGACGTTTAAAAGGAATGTACCAAAGGTAATTGAACTTCATCAACTAAATGCATAAACAGGAAGAATCCAGTACGCTCAAGATATTCTAAGGCTCTTTAATACGAAAAGATATATCATAGCTAACGGAACTTGGTCAGTGCAGCACACAACTAGGATAGAATCCTTTGTTATGAAAGTACCTGTAAGGACGATAATTACCTAAAAGTATGGAAATATAGAAAGATATTACCAAAATTAACTAAACTTAAACAGTCAAGTATAAAACTACAGCATCGTGTGTAGTAAAGGTACTCAAGGCCTTCAGATATTTATAATTTGAATTTCTATAAATGGTTTAACAAAATATACGGGACTTGATCAGTCAAGTAAACAACTAGGGTAACAGTCTCTGTGGTCAGGGTTCTATAAGAACTGCCACCAATTACCCTTAGGAAAATTGAAAAAGGTGTACAAAAATTAAAAGAACCTAACCAGTTACGTAGACAGTTAAGGAAGAATCTATGTAATCAAAGTATGGCAAAATAAATTAAACTTGTCCAGACAATTGAATAACTAGGACAGAATGTCTATGCCTAGGAGAATGTAAGATCTTCGATATATTAAAGAAATGGAAAATTACAACGGATTTGCCAAAATTAACGAAAGTAACGTTCACAACTGAGGTTGAATCCTGAACAGCCCGATTACTATAAAACCTTTAATCGGTTCAAAATTAGTAATATTGGAAAAGTGCACCAAAATTAAGGAAACTCGGCCAGCAAAATGAATAACTGGTACAACATCATCCAACTAAAATAATATAAGGTCTTCAACGTATTACAAAATTTGAAAATTAGTAGCAGTAAGTAAGATTAAGGAAACTTAACTAATAAAATTCACACCTTGGGTAAAATCCTAATTGATCAAATTACTGTAAGGCCCTTTATCTGTTAAAATTATAGAATTTTGGGAAAGATGTATCAAAATTAACGAACTCTACCAGTCAAAGAATAACTAGGGCAAAATCCTATAACACTATGATAATAACGTAAGGTTTTCGACATATTACAAAATTGGAAAATTAGTAGGAGTTACCAAAATTAAGGAAACTTAACTAGTAAAATTCACAACTTGTAAAAATCGTGGATGGTCAAAATGAACGAAACTCGACTAGTCAAATGAATAACTAGAACATGATTCTGTATAACTATGATAGTAAGGTCTTTAATGTAAAATTGGAAGAGATGTACGAAAATTGACGTAATTTGGCTATTCAAGTACACAACTATAAAGCTTCACGCTGTGAGAGCGCAGTACATGCTGTTATGGGCTACGCAAACCTTATGCTTGTACGGCAGTGTAAGTTTGCTTAAATGAAATAGATCCAGGCAAAGGATGTCCAGTTAGCAAAAGGCGGATTACGTTATGATTGACAGGTCCTTGGTATTTTTAGAAAGATTATAAGTAAAAGTTTTACATCAATGGTGTCTATAAGAGCCTGTACAACACTCTCACCGTGAGATGTTCTTAAGGATATAATTCTATGTTGCCTAGGCACTGTAACAACTTCAATCAGTTAAACACTACAAAAGTAAAAATGGTGTGATAAAATTAATGCAACTTGGCTACTCAGGTGCGCAACTATAGAGCGTCTCACGGTGAGAGTGCAGTACATGCTCTTATGGACTATGCAAACTTTATGAGTTTGAGCGTAAACGTTGCCAAATGTGAGCGCCTGAACGGTAGTACAAGTTTGCTTAAATGAAATAGATCCAGGTAAAGGATGCTAAGTTAACTCTAAAATAGTCATTATCACCGATAAGCGGTTTGTACAACAAAAGGCGGATTACGTTATGATTGACAGGTGTTTGGTATCTTCAAAGAAATTTTACGCAAATCTTTTACAAAAATAGTGGCCATAAGACCCTGTACAACACTCTCACCGTAAGAAGCTCTTTGGGGTAAAATTCTATCTTGCCTGGGCGCTGTAAGACCTTTAATCAGTTTAATCGGATATAAAATGAATGCAACTTGGCCACTCAAGTAGATAAGAAAGATAAAATTAATTAAGGTGTAGAATGTAGTAAGATAGTTAGTGGACAGCTTAGACAAAGATCTGCTCGGTCGTGGTACAAACCATCGTACCAAAATTAACTGTACTGGACCATGACAGAATTATATATGTTCGAGGAAAATTATTTACATAGGTATATTTTGACGGTTGGTATGTCGGAAAATGTTTCTTGGTGCGGAATAACAATGTCAGTAAACAAGCTACGTTTGCTTGCCCGTTTGTAATCTAAACCCCGTCGGTTGTGAGCATACTGCAATCAATTTCATGTCGGCTATAGCTTTGTTCTAACCAACAGCACCGGCAATTTACTTGATTTAATACGTTTGCAACAACTTCAATGTTAATTGGAATACGAATGCAGTACAGGTTACATAATACGAAACGTAAAGGTACTTGTACGCTCTAATCAATGTAAAAACAGTAATAAAAGTCATTTTAAACAATAGCTAGTGATTTTTATTGGGTGTTTGTAAACTTCAAAGCAGTAATTTGCGATTAAATTCCGAAAACAACAAGTAATAGCTCATTCCATACAGTTTACCTAAATCACTTAACTGGAGAAAATCCTATATTTAGGTTTTTCAGTTAGATGTACATATAGAAAATGTAGTTGATATCATAGTTTCTAGCATAAAGGGGTTCTTGGTCTTCAAGTGCTTTATCTCTTATGAGACGTAATGATTTTCTCTCCTATGCCTGTATTACGCGTTTTAAAATGCCATAGATATAGAGGACCTACAGCCTAACGTGGGTTCCGAGCCGCGGGAAGTGTAAACCCTTCTGCTTTAGAGAAGATTTACTAGGCAGAATATCTCGCTGATTTTCCATTGCCTCGCGAGAGAGAACGGCCGTTAAAAATCCGATATTCCGGTACTGGAAATTGAAACCAGGACCTTCGGCATAGACATGTAACGCGCTAAGCGGGGACTACATTTATATATCCTCTCTGGCGAATGATATCTTGTTTTCAAAATCTTTTCAGCTTTTGAATCCCATGCACGAACTCACAGAAGCAGCGACAGGGTACATCGACGCGGTGTTTATTATTATAAATTTAGGAAAACCTTGTTCTAAATTTATTACTGAGTTGATATACTTTCAGAAAAACTTTTATATATCGTTCAAAATGGCGTAGATGAAGAAGTATACAGGGTATTTCCTAATGCTCAAACGAAGCTAATTTTTCGAGGGGTGCGATTATGAACTTCCATAACCGATTACCTGAAGAAACTCCACATTCTATAATGGAAAGCATCAACAACAAGTTACTGTCAATATACGGATTGGTATTATGGGAGATAATCCCATTGGGCCACATGTCTTACCTGAACGCCTAACTTGTGATTCTTATCGGCATTTTCTTGATGAATAGCTACCTGTGTTATTGGAAGATATTCGATTGTAGCTAAGAAATATTATACGGATTATGCACGATGGTGTTCCAGCACATTACAATATTACGGCAAGGGAGTATTTGAATACAAATTAATATTATCGCTAGATAGGTCGTAACAAGGACATCGTAGGAACGTACCGGAAAATTAAAGGCCACCACGATCGCCAGATATGAACCCTCTAGATTTTTTTTCTCTCTTGCTTCATATAGATTCACTAATATAATTTGCGGAACATAATTGACGACTCTTTTAACTCTATCAGGAATACACCCAGAATCTTCTGACGAGCGTCAGCAAGCGTCCTTGCACAAGAAACAATTGATTTAATACCCTATGTACCTATTATGCATTGTAGTTTTGATTTATTTAACAGTTGGTTTATTATTTTCTGAAAATAATAAAGTTATTTTGAAAATGAGGCGTTTTGGGGAAACTTTTTAATGTTATGTTTGTCTTTAAATCGGTCAAGGAATCACTCACTGAAATTTTAGAGTTTACTTAGGGAACACCCTGTATATACAAGCGCATAAATTCGTGCTTTCGAACTACGAGGGCAGCCTTTTAAGCTTTAACAAACGACCACTAGGTGGCGTTATTGAGTTGTGTCATTACTATTTTCGTAAATTTAAGATTTGTTATTGTGCAAACAGTGGCAGCTTAGAAATTGACCGAGTATTTTATTTACAGTGAGCGTTTAAAAAAGCAGTTTTGTGAAAAATGGAAATTTCACGTGAAGACTTTCGTTGGATGATTTTCTACGATTTTGATGAAGCACCATCAGAAAAGACTGTTTACAATTGCTTTTCAAAATTTCGTCGTGGTCCTGCGTCGGTCAGTGATGAATTTCGTGAAGGTCGACCAAAATCGGTTGTTATTCCAAAAAAACATCGAAGCTGTGCGCAAGATGATTGAAGAAGATCGAGTTGTGACTTACGAGGATGATTTGACGGGACGTGAGACTCGACTACTAGTGCCCTCTAGCGGTTAAAATGAACATCATTTTCGAGTTCCACCATCTTTTTTATGCTGACAGGTGAAGTTTAACCGATCTGTGGCGTTCAGTTAAGAAATTACAACGGTTTAAAGACGACGCTTAAATGGAAAATCCTAAAATGAATAAAAACGCTGTTCGTGATGCGATTCAATATTTGTTTTTTAAGAAGCTAAACATGACTGAAATTTTGGCCGATATGCAGCAAACATTGGGTGACCATGCCCCATGGAAAGCAACGATTTGTGGCTGGGTTGCACGATTTAAACGTGGTGATTTGAGCATTGAAGATGATGAACGACCAGGACTATCATTAACGGCAACAACCCCGGAAACAGTCGATCAAGTACATGATATTGTTTTGAAGGATCGAAGAATAAAAATTGACGAGATAGCTAGGATCGTAGGCGTATCAATTGAGCGCATACATCACATTTTGCACGTAGAATTGGGCATGTCTAAGCTGTCAGCAAAATGGGTGCAGCGCTTGCGGAATGCTAATCAAAAACAAGAAAGAATGCGAACATCAAGCGACAATTTGAAGCTGTTTAACAAGAATCGGGTTGATTTTCTGTGCCGCTTTGTTACGGTCGTTGAAACTAGGATTCATCACTACATCCCGAATCAAAACTCCAATCTCAACAGTGGAAAGATCATGGCAGTCCCCCGCCAAAGAAGACGAAGTCGTTTTCATTGGCCGGGAAGGTAATGCTATTGTTTTTTGGGATTCGAAGGGGATACTTTCATCGACTATCTCACAAAGGGCCAAACCATCAACGGAGCATATTATGCTGCACTTTTGGAGCAACTGAAAGCAGCAATTGCTAAAAAAAGACCCGGAATGGTACGAAAAAAGGTGCTCTTTTGTCATGATAATGTCCCTTCCCATACCAGTCGCATTGTTCGTGAGAAATTGGATCAACTTAGCTTCCAGATTATCCCCCACCCACCTCACTCGCCAGATCTTGCTCCGAGTGACTTTCACCTATTCCCGAAGCTTAAACGTTTCCTTGCCGGAAAGAAGTTTAAGACGAACGAAGAAGTAATTGCTGCAACGGAGCAATATTTTGACAGCCTTGAAGAAGATCACTACAAAACAGGCGTAATGGCACTTCAGCGTCGCTGGTCCAAGTGTGTTGATGTATGAGAGAATATTTTGAAAAATAAAAAAAAATAATGCTCTAACTCATGTCTTTCATTTCGAGTCTCACGTCCCGCCAAATCATCCTCATACAGTGAGATAGAGGATCCTTAGGCATATCGAAGACTGCAGTACATTCAATTTTGCATGAACATTTAGCTGTAAAAGATCTGTTCCCGATGGATTCCGCATAATTTGACCGAAGCTAAAAAAAAGGCTCGTGTTAATTGGTGTAGGGAAATGCTCAAAAAATTCGACCGAGGAACTGCAAAATCCGTATACAACATCGTAACAGGTGACGAAACTTGGATATATTCGTATGAACCGGAAACTAAGCAACAATCCACTGTTTGGGTGTTCCAAGATGAACCGAATCCCACAAAAGTTGTTCGTTCAAGAAGCAGTTCCAAGAAAATGATCGCTCTTCGTCAGTTGTACTGGACATGTCGCAACCATTCCTTTAGAGGATCGAAGAACAGTTAACGCTGACTGGTGTACAACAATTTGTTTGCCAAAAGTCATCGACGAAATCTGGAAAAACAACCGAACACCTCACATCATGCTTCACCAGAGAAAAACATCGAATTAATGTCTCATTGCCCGTATTCACCACTATTATCGTCTAACGACTTCTTTGTGTTCCCGAATGTTTAACAAAAAATGCGTGGACAGCGATTTTCATCACCGCAAGAAGGTGTTGAAGCCTTCAAAAACTATGTTTTTGAGATACCAACTTCAGAGTGGAAAAAATGTTTTGACAATTGGTTTGAACCCATGCAAAAGTGTATAAATCTTAAAGGCGAATATTATGAAAAGCAATAAAACCGTTCGTTCCAAAAAAAATTTCTGTCCTAGTTTTTGTAAAAACTTAAAAGGCTGCCCTCATATTAGATAGTTTGGTTATTGGTCATCCTGTAGATAACGTCAAAAATTGACTTTGATTTTATTAGACAACTTTACATATTTTTGAATAGAAAATCATAGTATTAAAACAACATTTAAGTAACATTTGTCTTTTGTATCGCAAAGTACAATGTTCTTCATAAATGTCCTGTATAAGCCGCCACTCTAAATCAATACAAGTACTCTGCGTAATTGTATCATGTGTACTCTATTATTTAAAAGAGTTCAGGTCCACAAATTATAAAAAACCTTCAATTAACAAGAAAAATAAGGTAATCGGTATGGTTGCAATAATACAAAGTACCTATTATAAGTGCCATGTGGAGCGCATAATTTATTACGTGACAGGTAACGTATGTGTTTTTATTTCTGTCAGGGCTGTTTAAACAGTACCAAAACCAATTATCCTCAATGCATAATAATTAAATCATCTTATCTACATTAACATCTTAAAAAGTTAACATTACGACGTTACAAACAACCAGATTCTCTGCAATTTTCATCCAGTCGCAAAATTTTGATTTGACCTGTTTAAAATCGTTTTAAACATACGTAATTAAAAACGTTGCCTATGTTTTCGCTCGATGACAAAGCAATATAATCCCAACATACTTTTTTTACTACCCGCATTTAACAATTTAACATCCACGGAATTTCCATTTCCATTCCGAGTCCGGAAAACCTACATGTTTCGCTTTATTGAAACTCTAGTGGATTAAATTTTCAATTTAAATGAAAAGCTTTAAACGAGCACGTAATTAAATTACGCTGTAACGAGAACCGAGGAAACCTACATGGTACATTTCAGAGATTTCATTTAAAAATGTATAAGTTAGTTATAAAAGATTCGTGCATACAAAGTATAATTAAAATTTAATCATAACGTTAATGAAATACGACGAATAAAGCATTCGTTGATCAAAATAGATTGTAACTGTTATTCAAGTGTTTCAGCCCATGTCGCAACCATGGCAGATAGGCTATTGAATCAAGTGCTGCGAAAAATTACTAGTTGGCTACATTAGTAACATATTTGATGTTGGAAAATACAAGTTTTAAACAAATTAATTTGTTTCGTTTTTAAATCGGTAAGCAGACACTCATATATTTCACAATTCCAATGTACAGGTGATTCTAAACATGTGCAAAAAACTTTAACCACGTATATCTAAGGACATTGAATCCCTAAATTGCCTAGGGTTATTTTTTATTATATTATTTCTGGTGTGAATTTTCCAAAAAACATTCCTTTATAAGCTAATCTTAGAGTTTTCTATTATACAGGGTGATTATAAACGTGAGCAAAATATTTTAAGCACGTAGGCTATAGCTGAGGATGTTGAATCCCTAAATCGCCTAGGGTTTTTTATTATATTATTTCTGGTGTGAACTTTCCAAAAAATATTCCTTTATAGGCGAATCTTAGAGTTTTCTATTAAACAGAATGATTCTAAACTTGTGCAAAAAAATTTAAGCGCGTATAGCTAAGGATATTTAAAGCCTAAATCACCTAGTCAATTTTTTTTTAATTTGAAACCGTTCCGAGTATGGGATACTTCAAAGATTTGTTACATCCATTCACTAAAATGTAAATAACTTTTTTGTTTCTTGTCCCATTTTGATAAATTCCATCGTTTTGGAAAGCTAACAGTCCAAGGTTCATTTTCAGAAGAATGTATAACTGAATGTGAAAAATGGATGAAATCTAACCCAGAAGTAAAAACTTGAGTTTACAAATTTTATAAATTAGGTGTATGTATTTAAATTGTTATTTCTATTCGAATCTTTCTTAGATAACTCTTAAATAAAAAATTTCAAAATAAATCATAAAGACCTATTTTTTGTTAAAAAGAATACTAATTCAGAAGCTGCAAATAAAGGTACACCCTAATTTACACATTTTTAAACCAAATTTTCATTCTGGGTCAGATTTCATCCACTTCTCACTCATTTTTCGCTACTAGAAATTAAGTTTAGACTCGTAGCTTACCAAAACAACGGTTTTTATTAATAATCAAACAAGAAACAAAACCGTTATTTATATTTTAGTGAATTGATGTAAAAAAACTTTACCGTTACCTACGTAACGGTACCAAATTTGAAAAAAACTAACTATATGATTAAGGGTTAAATAGTCTCAGCTAAACGTGGTTAGAGTTTTCCGCATATATGCAGAATCACCTTGTATAATAGCAAACTCCAAGATTCGCGTACAAAGGAATATTGTTTGTAAAATTCACACCAGAAATAATTTATTCTCACAATCACCAACACAAAATAAAGTTTAAAATTAAAAATTCCTATACATTCAAAGTGGAATCTTTACTCCGGTCTTCAAAATTTACATTTCAACACAGTTCCATTTGAAAAAAAAATAGAAACTAGGTTTAATCAAAAGTTCCTCCTTGGGATTCTTTAACTCTCTGTGGTTTTAGGAAATTTCTTTCCATCACACGCACTAAACGAGCCCAGAATTACTCAACTGTGGGGAACTCGACGTTAAAGAATGAGTTCGATTTGTTGAATAGACCTCGTAAAGGGATTTATTTTTAAACAGACCAGGCTTAACACTTGGAACGTTTTAGCACAGATTAATTTAATTTTGATGTTACGAAAACAACTCAACGTAAGCGAATCTTTTTATATATAATATTAAATTAAAATAACCTTAAATAAAACTGTACAATGGTTTGGAGGAAGTTTTAGTTACAAAATAAAATAAAGCTCTGATATTTATTATATCATTTATCGCCCAGAATTAATTAGATTACAAAGTTATTTCGCTGTGGTTATCTATGTAACATGGAAACTATGTGAAGGTGCTGATAAGTGGTTATTTAGAATTAATTACCTGTTTATTTGCCTACTTCAAATACTATCTTATAGATAAGCAAATTACAATGTGCTTATCTTGCTGATAATAACATACGAAAATATTCAGAATGATTCAAGAACAGTATATGTCCTTTCAATTCCTAAAATTAATTAATATTAATTTCAGTTTTCAGTAATTCCTCCACTCAAATTATTGAGCAGTTAAGCTGAATAATTAAAGACAAATGTGTTAGTGCTACATGCTAAAAAAATTACCTAAGCACTAAGCCGTAATTTTCAAAGTTCTTCAATATTAAGTCCACCTAAAGCCTTTAGAACACAAAATCTGATAAATAGTCGCTACAATAGGTGTAGTTGGATTATAGCGTGACATTTTTGTAAGAACACCTACTTCAGGTGATTTATGGATGCAGCATGTAATTAAGTAGGGCAAATATTTACTCACTGTAATTAAGCGGCGGAAAATCTGGAAAATCCTGCAAAATTGGAGCAACTCGCGCGGAAACAGGAACAACTGCTGCCCTTGTTTGTGTCAACTGAAACGCGACCCGTAGAATCAAAATTGTTGCCACAGTTATCACTGAATATACGCGAGAGGTCCTCCCCCTTAACTCCGCCGAGTGATAAGCAGGCCACTCCGTATCGAACATTTCTCCCATGTCACTTATAGACGTATATTGTGTAATTTATTTAACACTAGTTGAAACGACACAAGCGGCCAATTTAACTGAACGTCCTGTCTTTTCTCTGCGGAACAATGAGAACTGAAATTGTTGTGTACGTTGTGTTCACCATTGTTTGCCATTTTTAGATCGACATGTGTGTTGGACCTTAGAACACCTTCCATTTTATAAGATCTTTTAGCAATTGAACTTTTATGGAAAAAAGAAATCGGAAGTTTTAGTTTTTCGTTAAAACATTAAACAATAATAAAAAATTAAATTAGAAAAATAGCTCTCTATGTCTAAAGAAAGTAGGTAAGAAGTGAAGATGGAAACAGAAACATAGGTTAAATTGGGGAGCACAGTTAAACATTAGATCGGTTTAGATTAGATGGGTGATATCAGATAGATCGAGTTGTAGTCAGGTTGGGATCAGATCAGAGAATCTAATTAAGTAAAATGAACGATCCGGTTACGGTCACGTTGGGTTAGATTAGGTTTTAAGATGAATCAGGCTTATTGTAAGGTTGGATCAGATTCGAAAAACATATGTCAACTTAGCGGTTCAGGTGGAGTTATGTTAGGGAATCAGGTTAGGAACAAATTGAATCGATTAAGGAGTCAGTTAGGCTCAGATTATACTAACTTAGGCCTTCGTGTTGCATGATAAAGTAAACGCAAGATTAGAGAGTTGAAGCAAATTAAAGGGTTCCATACAGTCAGGCTTCAAACTGCCACATTAGGAATTACTTTAGGAATTACATTAAATTTTGGCCAGGTAAGGTTAAATAACACGATCAAATGACGAAATCATGCCAAAGGGATAGATTACAATAGGTTAGGCAGCCAAATACGATTGCACTGGCAGTTACGATTATATCAAACTATATCAGGTAATTTATAATTAATAAGACCAATTCAGCCAAAAATATCACAAATCTTTATTCTTTAGTAATTCATTTTGTATAAAGTGAAACCATTGTAAAAAGCACCAATAAACAATAGTACAAACATTTTAAAAATTTTGTTAAAAGAGCATCATAAACAATTATACATACATTTTTTACAAATTTTGTTTACGTTTCGCTATATTAATTAGCTTTCTCAAAACAGGAAAATTCTTACAATTATTATTATATCTGAAAAAATAAGTTTGTGAAAGAATCAGTAAAAAAATAATAAGAAAATACAAATGACTTACCTAATAGGATAATGAGTTATTTCTTGTATAATAATTTGCACATATTAAAAGTCAATTTGTAAAACAAACATTTTTAACAATTATTACTTATTTAATTTTAAAATTGTAATATCTTATATCCAAAAATGCTTGAACCATGTGTGTAACATGAGCGAAACAGACTTAATATTAATGCGCAGGACTCCCTAAATTACAATTTTACCAAATATAAGTTTTCAAAACACACTAGGAAATAAACTATTGACTGAATATATTGCCAATCTTTTTTAGCAAAAACATAATCATTTTTAAATATTTAAATGTTACAGTAAGTTATGATAAATTATATTTAAATTTTCTATATCAGTTTGATAATTAATAGCTGTAGGGCTTTTTTTTATTTCAAGCATTTCATAAACCAGTCTTTTTTTTAAATTTGATTCTCTATGCAAAATTTTGGGTGTATCAAAATTAAAGTTGTGAAAGTTATCAATAGCGTGATCAGCAAGGGCAGTTGTAGGTTTATTTGGAGAGCTAATCTTAATTTTAATTGAATTTTTATGTTGATTTATTCTGGTTTTTAATCTTTGTTTAGTTTAGCCAATATAATTAGCATCACAATTATTACAATCTATTTGGTATACTATGTTCGATTCTGAATATAAATTTATTTTATCTTTAAGATTATGAAAAAACTGTCTTCCTAAGGTATTTCTATTTTTAAAAGCAATGTTGAAATTACGTTGTTTTAATTCTTTTTCAATTAGTAATGAAACCCTGGGAATAAAAGGTAAAGTTATAAATTTTTTATTTTCTTTTACTAGGGGGGCAACAGTTGAATTTTGAATATTGTTCGTATTATTAATAACCATATTATCTTGTGTATGAGTTATTCTATGTAATCTTTTATTAATAGTTTTTGTAATGAAAGAATTCGGATAGTTATTTTTAATTAATATGTTTTTAATGATATTTAAATTTTCTTTGTGAAATTTTTTCGTTGATAATTTAATAGCCCAGTCTACCAAGCTATTGACAACACTAATTTTATATTTAGTTGTAGTTATAGAATTGTAATTTAAATAACGATCGGTTTTTACTTGTTTTCTGTACCAATTTGTTTCGATATTTCCATTTTTTTGTCTATGTAAAGTTAAATCGAGAAAATTTATTGAATTAAACTTATTTTCTTTTTCAATAGTGAATTTGAGTCTTTCATGAAAGTTGTTGAAATTTTTAGTTATTATGCCGGTTTTATTGTTTTCTACTCCTATTATTATGTCATCAACATATCTTTGATAAAATGATATTTCATTATAAGTTTTTAAATGTTCTTCTTCATAATATTGCAGAACTAGGTTAGCAATAGTGCTGGATAAGGGTTGGCCCATGGCTACTCCGAATTTTTGTTTAAAAATTTGATCATTGTAAGAAAAATATGTTGATTGTAAAATATATTTTACTGCTTGAATAAATTCATTTTGAGGTATTAAAGTAAATTTTTCAATTAATGGCCAATATTTAAGTATAGCTTCGATTGAAACATTAATTGGAATATTAGTATATAATGATACAACATCAAGTGAAATTAGTGTGTGATTTTTGGGTAATTTTACTTTATCAATAAATTTTTTAAATGTCCAACTATCTTTAACACTGTACTTATTATTTTTTGTTATATTGAATAGAATATTAGATAAGTATTTTGACAACTTATAAATAGGGCTCATATAAGATGCAACGATAGGCCGAAGTGGGATTTCTTTTTTATGTAATTTAGGAAGTCCGTATATTTTAGGCACAAGTCCATTGTATGAAATTAAGGAGTTATATGTTTTTTTTGTCTATGTACATTTTAGTTAACCAATCTTTTACTGTATGATTATTAAATGTCTGAATTTTGTTAGTAGGATCTTTATTGACTTTCTCGTAAGTATTAATGTCATTAAGTAAATTCATCATTTTGTTATTGTAATCTGTTTTTAGCATAATAACTGTTTTTTGTGTTTTATCAGCTTTAGTAATAATAATGTCTGGGTTATTTTTTAAAAAATTTTTAGTTGTTTTAACTTTTTTTAACATAATATTGTTACTATTTTGTTGATTATTAGGTAAAAAATTTTGTTGATGATTGTGATTTGTTAAGATATTGCATATTTTAGCTCTGATGTTATTTTGAATATTGTTATCTAAGTTTTCTATTGCTGTTTCAATACTTGTTATAAAATCATTTATAGGTAATTTATCTTTAGGATTATAAATATTAAAATTTGGTCCTAGTTGTAAAACATCTTTAATATCTCTGGGAATGTTTTTATCACTTAAGTTTTCTATCCAATTATTTTCCAATTCCATTATTAAGTTATTTGTTTTAGAAAGTTCAGGCATCTTTGAAATATTATCCTTCAATTTTTTAATTTTGTTATTGTGTTTAATTTGTAATTTATGTTTGAAATTATTGATTTTATTAATTTTTATAGATAAAAAATCATTAACTTTTTTTTTATCAAAATTTTTTGAGTCAATAAATTTGTGAATATTCATTAATTTTTGTTTCTTGTAATTTAACTGAACATATGCATCATCCATCAATGTAGCTATAATTTTTTTATTAAAATCATTTTTAAGTCTTTGAAATTTTTGTTCATTAATGAAGTTATTAAATGTAATATTACTATAATTCTTTTGTAAAAATTTTGGTGTCAATTGCATTTTCTTACAGTTCTTGAGAAAGTTAATTCTTTCACTCACCTTTACAATTTCATAACTGAGTTTATTTAATTTTGTTGAAAAACGTTTACTCCCCTGGGCATGCGCGTGGGTCCCTTGGAAATCCATTTTTGTTTGGTCCAATTTGGAAGTTTATTCTTCCATATAAAAGTTAAAGAAGGTGTTTTTGATAGCAAAAATCTTCCTCTATGGTGTTGTTTCCAGGTGGTTTTTAATTTTCCGTTGTAATCACGGACGGTAAGATTATAATTATTTGCGCAAGACCATCAAGTTTAAAATTTTCAACTAAATTATAATTATGACAAATCTAGTTTAAAATTATAAACCAGAAATCCATAAAATAAATGAAACAGTAGAATCAAGTCTTATAATTTTGATTCAAAAATAATTTTAAAATACAGATTTTAAGTAACACGGCTGTTAAAATTATCAATATCAATATCAATATATTCAGTCAATAGTTTATTTCCTAGTGTGTTTTGAAAACTTTTATTTGGTAAAATTGTAATTTAGGGAGTCCTGCGCATTAATATTATGTCTGTTTCACGCATGTTACACACATGGTTCTAGCATTTTTGAATATAAGATATTACAATTTTAAAATTAAATAAGTAATAAATTGTTAAAAATGTTTGTTTTACAAATTGACTTTTAATATGTGCAAATTATTATACAAGAAATTAATCATTATCCTATTAGGTAAGTCATTTGTATTTTCTTACTTTTTTTGTACTGATTCTTTCACAAACTTATTTTTTCAGATATAATAATAATTGTAAGAATTTCCCGTTTTGAGAAAGCTAATTAATATAGCGAAACGTAAACAAAACTTGTAAAAAAATGTATGTATAATTGTTTAGGATGATCTTTTAACAAAATTTTTAAAATGTTTGTACTATCGTTTATTGGTGCTTTTTACAATGGTTTCACTTTATACAAAATGAATTACTAAAGAATAAAGATTTGTGATATTTTTGGCTGAATTGGTCTTATTAAATTATAAATTTGAACCAATATGTACATTATTCACTACTTGAAATTTTTAATTTTCATTTACTACAGACCATATGAGTTTGAACCAAAGAGTTTTAGAATATACTTAGATAAATGATATGGAAATTTTGGCAAAATAATGAGATGCGATTAAAGATATTTCTGCGATAGAAAAATACTATTCAATTCGTTTTTAGAGTAATATTTTTCCAAATATTTCGCTGTGTTTTGTATCGTTTTTTCAAGTACATACTGTAGTGTAGCAATTTTAATATCCAGGACAGTTGGCAATATATTTTTTAATTTTAGGACTGTAAATGGGCTTAAACAAACAAGCAAATGTGTTTATAATAGGTAAAGTAAGCTTAATTCAGTCAAATAACATACAATATCAAAATTTCAGCAAGAATATAGTTGATTATTAACGAATTCAGTTATATTTATGCTTTCATAATCACCAGTAAAACTATAAAAAACTGTGGCATTCTGTGGTAAACCATAACAACAAGAAATAAAGAATTTATTTTTCTCGTTAGACTTTAGATGGAAGAATCTACGTTGAGAGTATTTTAGTGTATTACAATTCAATTTAATTTTAAATCTGCTTTTACAAGTGTCTAAAATTTGATTTATCAGCATCTTAAATCAGGTTTATAATTTGTCAGTAATTTAACTAAACCTGCTGGAATATTTCCTGTGCTAAAACAAATTATGTAATTTCTACTTCCCTTTCTGAATTTTAATCAGTAATTGGTAATCAATCAGTAATAGATATTGGGTTAATCATTTTTACTGAATTTGAAAATTAGACAGTTTTGCCAAATTGCATTAATGCCATCGTTTCCAAATGTGATTATAATACCCCACATGTTTCTTGAGGCGAATTAAACTCAATTAAAAAACATTACTAACTGACATTTAAAACGACAGCTAGGGGCCCCAAACCAAGCCCCACCCCGAGCGCGCAAATATCTATATAGCATAAATTAAAAAATACGCGCAGCACTTCTAAAAGATTAGCGAACCTATGGCATCATTCTGTGTCATGGAAAAGTGTAATTGCTGTTTTTAGTATATTACAAAATCCAAAATCCCTCAGAAAAAGCTTTGGGGGCATTAGGAACCGCAAAAATTACAAGTGCATTAATAAGAGCAGCTCAGGAATTGTACATGAACCAAACATCAAGAATAAAAATTGGACAAAACTTAACAAGTGAATTCAAAGTAACTAAGAGTCTGAGATGGGGATCTACAATATCCCCTACGCTATTTAAAATATATGTTGACCAAGCTCCAAAAATATGGAGAGGAAAATGTAATAGAATGGGACTACCAGTGGATGATGATACAAGACTATTCACTACACTTTACGGACGACCAGGTGCTCATAGCACAAAACTACGATCACATTTCATACATGACCAGGAAACTGTAGGAAGAATATACACGTGCGGAAGACCAGGTGATCATAGCACAGAACTACGACAACATTTCATAGATGAGCAGGAAACTGTAGGAAGAATAGACACGGTGGGGTTTATACACAAATATAATATAATATAACAAGTCACAATATCTGTCAATGGGGGTGGATAAGCCAGAAATTATATTAGACACGGGCGAACAAATTAAGAAATGCCATAACTACACATATTTAGGGGTGAAAATAGACAAAAATGGAATATATGAAGAAGCAATAACAGAAAGAATGACGAAACGAAAGCAAGCAATTACGATACGGAATTCGGTACTATGGAGGAAAAGTATAAATAAAAACACTAAACATCTGATATATAACACCATTTAAAAGCTATCACTACTTATGGAGCTGAGGTATTGCAAATCACTAAATACACCGCAAATAGATTACGGGCCCTAGAGATGGATTTTTGGAGAAGATCATCGAGAGTATCTAAACCCGATAGAATTAGAAACTAAACAATTAAAGAAATAATGGAAGTAGAAAAGGACATAGTACAAGTAATTCAGACGCAGCAACCAACCGGGTATGGCCACGTGCAAAGAATGAACGACACACGCCTCCCGAAGAAAACCATGAATTGGATTCCCCCGTACACAAGAAAAAGAGGAAGACTCTGACGAAGTTGGACAGAAGGGGTATATGAAGTATTAGAAGCAAGAAATGTAGATCCTGGGCTATGGAGGGATCGTCATGGATGGAAGAACGCATTGGGAACCGGAAGACGGCAGTTAGAACTGGTTAAGAAGAAGAAGAAGAAGGAGAAAATCCGAAATAATAAAATAATAGAAGACGTATTATTACTCATAGACATCACATCTAAAAAACAGTCTATAGAATGGGGGTGCCCCGGAGGCGCTAAAACGTGTCCATCATTCTATTCTACTGCGAGACCTAAGCAGATATAGGGTAGGGCTTTTTGTCGCTTTATTATTTAAGGGCGCAATTTAAATATTTGTCCGGGTGACTGAAATTCTTTGGGCCGGCCAATGATGTGTATATACAGGATGTATTTTAAGTATCTATATACAATTGATCAATTAATAACCTACCCAAGTTGCATCCTATGGCACTACATATCGTTTCAAACTCGTTTACTTATATTACATTTTCTTAATTTCCGGAACAAGTTTTTGGGAGCACTTGATTTTGAAAACGGTTTTCTATTTAGCAGCAACACGGGAGAGTACGGGCATACTATTCCAAAAATAGGTATCTCAAAATACATATCACAAAGGTACTGCGATATCTAATTTTTATGGGTATGGTAATAAAACAGTTTACGGAAGGCAATTTGAAACTCTTTTAACTTAATAAGTTGTTGTACTTACTATTTTATGATATTCTAAATACTTAAAGTTAAATATTTATAAATGAATTTGTTGTTTTCGGTCACACTTATTTTATGTAAAAGCTGGTTAGAGTATACTAAACATATCAAACAGGCATCTGTGATTCATAATGCCTTCAGTAAAAATATAGATATGCGGTTTGTGAAGTGTATTTTAGGTTGCCTATTTCGGAGCTGTAGGATCGTCCTCTGTCGTTATTCACCTATAGAGGGTCTCACGGTGAGAGTGCAGTACAGATTCTTATGGACCATGCAAACCCTATGGGACGTGACTGTTATACGTTGCCAAATATAAGCACCTGAACGGCAGTGTAAGTTTTTGTTTTATAGTATATCATTTTGAAATACATCTTCTAAAAATTATTGTCGTTTCCATAACGATAGCTTCAAAGTATTTATTATTTTGTTATATACATATATATAAATATATATATATAAAAGTAAATCTATTATCTACATCTTATATATACATTTTGCAAACCAATAGCTATTTTACTAAAGAATTTCCGTAAAGAAGAGCAATTTAACGATAGTTTCCAAATCGCTGATATTTAAAAACTTTCTGACTCTTATTAAGTCAGTATAAACAATATTTCCACTTGAAAAGTTATGTGGGAAATAAATGTGACAAAAGTTGACGGGTATCTAGGAAATACTAGATCCAGGGAAGCCTGGAAGACCATCAAAAATCTAAGAAAAAATAGGAAAGAGTTTAGCAAATTACAAACAATAACATTAAAAAATGGTAAGAGCATTACGAAGTTCTCTTTAACTAAAACTGCCTCCAGTTTTACACAAACGGATATATCGAAGATGAAAATCAAAACTTTTCGTTCGCAAATGAAGAAATTTGAGTAGACGAAATGAAAGAGGCGGTAAAAAATATGAAAAATGGAAAAGCTCCTGGGCCTGGTAGTGTTCCCATAGAAATTATAAAGTATGGTCCTGGAAAGTTATTTCAATTGCTTGCATATATATTCAACTTGTTCTTAAGGGGTGAATAGAAACCGACATAATGAAAACGGCGTATATAAGCAATCTAACCACTTCATGGGAGTACCTACTGATAAAGATAGACTACATACACTCGCAGATGACCAGGTCATTTTGGCTGAAAATGAAATCGATGTGCACTACAAGCTATCAGAACTAAAGGATTAATATAATAACGGGATTAACTACCAACACGTCAAAAACTGAATATATAGTAGCAGGGGGTGCTGCAGATTATCTTAAACTGGAGTTAGACACAATAAAGAACAAGAAACAAATATCTCGTAGTAAAAACAAAGAACACCGGGGGAAGTACTGACCAAATCAAGAATAGAATTGTTATGGGTAGGGCTGTAACAAGAGAACTGGACAGTATACTGTGAAACCAAAAAAAAAAAGAACACGAAGGGAAGAATCTACAAAACGGACGACCCAGACGTAACTGGGAAAACAACTTGGGAAAAGCTGTGACCAGTAGAGATCTGCAATAAATTAATGGCTAGACAGAAAAATATGCAAAGTAGGATGTGAGAGACGGCCAAGGCTGTAAAGGAACTCGTCATATATATACAGGGTGTTTCGAAATTGCACGCCCCATTTTATGGATGTGTTCTCCAGCACGAAATAAACAGTTCATACAAATATATGGCTCAAAAAATAATTTCCTACCGAGATATTGAAAGTTCAAGATAAATAGCTAAAAGTCCGAAGTTAATCAAGTAGTCGTCAATTGCATATCGTTTATTTTTTTAACAGTTGATTAAACATCTGTCAGTAAATCTGTTGATTAATATTAAGTAACCTGCTTTACTAGTTCATGCTCCTTTTCGTGGGAGTTAATAGTATTTTGAACACTTCAATTTGTTATTGTCATGGGAGACACCACAAATTTGTTCAGTTTTGCAGAACAAATTGACATGCTTTTAATTTATGGCGAGGTACTTAAAAATGACGCTGCTGCTGTTCGAAGATACCATGAGACATATCCCACTAGAAGGATACCAAATAGTAAAACGTTTGAAACCATTGAAAGACGTCGTAGGGACACTGGCACACTAAAGCCTGAACGCATAAACGCTGGTCGGCAAAGATTGATGAAGGGATACTCAATGCTGTTCAGTTATCTCCTAGTACTAGCACCAGAAGATTGTCACTTCGTTTCAATGTATCATGTACAAGCGTATGGCGAACATTGCGTGAGCAACAATTATATCCATTTCATTTTACACCTGTGCAAGATCTATTACCAGAAGATTATAACACGCGCAGAAATTCTGCCAATTCTGTTAATTCGACAATGCACACGAGATCCTAGCTTCCTGAGCTGCCTGCTGGTTACCGATGATGTTTTACAAAAAATAGTATCACTAATTTTCGAAACACCCATACTGGAACGAAGAAAACCCTCATACGAGTGCTAGTATGCCTTACCAACATACCTTTTCATTAAATGTCTGGCGTAGTCTTTTTAGTAACAATCTCATCGGCCCCCTCTTTTTACCAACAAGGCTTTCAGGAATATCTTACTTGCATTTTTTGCAAAATAATCTGTATGACCTTCTAGAAGGCATTCCGATTGCCAATAGGCAGGGGATGTGGTTTATGCATGACTGTACCCCTGCTCACTTTTCTTATATTGTCACTGATTATTTGAAAATAACATATGGTAATCGATGGGTTGGTCGAAACGGACCTGTTAAATGGCCACCACGTTTTCCTGATCTAACGCCATTAGATTATTTTGTGTGGGGCTGGATGAAGTCTATGGTTTATTCTACGTCTATTGGCTCACAAGAAGAACTAAGAAATCGCATCGTGGAAGCAGCAGCAACTATCAAGGTTCGTCCTGATGTTATAAGGCGTGCAAGAGAAGCATGGATTCGTCGTGCTGAATCCTGCATTCAACAAAATGGAGATACTTTGAACAGTTACTCTGAATGTTTTATTTTTAAATAAATATCTTTAACTTTCAATATCTCGGTAATAAATTAATTTGACCCATATGTGTGTATGAAGTTTTTTGTTTATTTCGTGCTGGATAACACATCCATATAATAGTGCTGTGCAATTCTGAAACATCCTGTATGTATAGGTATACATATTTATAATTTTTCGCTGTACACAAATACTAGCGAAATCTAGCAAATTAATGTGCTTCGTAATAAGCAGTGTAACGTTAATGCATTAACATTAGATATTATAACAACATTTTTAACTTCTGCGTTTATAATAGTATTATAGATATAAATAAAGTTTCAAATTTGGAAAAAATAAAAAAATTCGCAGGAATGAGCAAATTAAGCTTCAGAATTTACCGCTATTGGAAGTTTTGGAATAGAGAACCAGAGTGAAATTTGAACCAACATCCAGTGTGCTGTTTCTCTAAGTACAAATGTTTAGTGACATTATACCGCTATTGAAAATGACGTCGAAATATGTATAAAGCAGCAAAAAACTAGTAAAACCATTAATTAACAAATATTGTTCTGACCTATTAATATGCATTTCAATGAAGTACGATAAGAAGCAATTAAAGAAATTGAGTTCTTAATTAGTTTTCAATTTTATTTTCGCTAGAGAAAATGTTTTCAAAATTTCATAACTCATCGAGAAATGCCTGACGGTCCACCAATTATGAAGGCCACTGTTTCCGCAGGCTCCTTTACTAACGTTTTAATATTTAAGCTTTATAAGCTCAATATGTACTACATTAAGTATTCAGAACAAAAATATGTGCAATTTCAGTTGATTAAATAGTAGATATAAGTGGTTTCCATGGCCAACTTGTACTTGAAAATGTAATCCATTTTGACTAAAAATTCTGTTATGTACAGTACCGCTTAATTATTGACTTATCTGCGTATACAATTACTACAACTCCAAATATCCAATAAACACTGCAGTAAAAATCATCTCCCTAACATAAACGGAGATTTATCGATTGTATAACGCTATCTTTTAAAAATATCGATTTCTTTAGCGAAAATATTAGAATTTATTGTAATCAAAGTATCATTTTTTAAAATTACGTAAATATTTATCCGGGGTACTGTTTTTAATATTAATTATTTAATCACCCTGTACTGTATTTTGAATTGTCGAGTGATTGAATATCTAAGCCGCAATAATTTACAGTACGATTTTCTGAAATGTTGCTGTAAAGCAGCTGAAATTATCTGGCAATATTCTTTAACCAATAATCAATATTATTTTTATTATTAAAAAAAATAGAAAATAATCAATATAGTAATGCATAATGACTAATTGGGCGATACAGCGTTAAAATACTTTACTTGTTGTCTCCAGTTGCCTGTTCGCAGTTACATTAAATTTATAGTGCCGTCATAATAACTAGAGTTTACTCGAAAAAAACTTTAATGAGCTCTTGTTCGAAAGATTGTTATTGCAGCGGGCTGGCTCGAAACCCCTTTATTGAATATTGAAGTTGGTAGAGTACAGTAAGTGCTTTATAGAGTTTTTCCAATGAGAACATCAAATCATAGTACGAAGTTTTAATCAACTTTGCAGCGTTATTATTACATCAAGTGCTTAGTTTTGCTTATAAAGTTTAGTAGATTCTTTCGAGTTTCAATGCTTGGTTACAAAAAATGTGACAGACGTCTATTCTACAATCTAGGCGGATATTTGTGGGAGCAACGTGTACGTTTAAACACTTTATTACAAACAATGCTAGAATGATGTAACCCTTTATAGGCTATATTACTATTGCGGTAAAGGTTATCTGTAGTGCGTAGATTTTGTTTGTACGTATTTATCTTGCAGGAATTTGAGTATCGTTCAGAAGTAGATATACAACTTTTTTTAAATATGAGATCAACAAGCCTAATTAATATTAGTATTTAGGAAAGTCCAATTTGTTCCATTCTTTTTTGCAATCAGAGTAGTTGCCAATTACATCTCTCGTAGGATTTTCTCACACGTTTAAGATTCCTTCAAAGCAATAATCAAGTTAACTGGAAGTTGCTTAGAGCAGCTCCAGGGTTATTTGCTAGCAATAAAAGTTTGTAGCAACTTTCTAAGGCGAAACTGAAATCACTTGACTACAGCATACATGTCGTTTTCTTCTAACTAAGGAATTCGACGTAGATGTAGACAGTGCTAATGGATATGGAAGTATTCCAATCCGCAGTTTTAAATTATTAGATTATAACATAGCGTCATCTGTGGTATATTAACGCATTTTGTGGCAATTCGTGCAAACTCATTCTGAAGTGTTACTTTGAATTTTGAAAGAAAATAGTTTTAAATTGCGTTAAATACGTTTAAAATATGTAAAAATAATATTAAATTTAATACATATGAAATACGTTAGCACGGGTAAAATATATCTAACTAAATATATGCAGCTAGCAAAAAGTAGGAAGACCTCTGTAAACAGTATTGATTTATGGGGCAAGCCTTTCAAATATATTTTTTCACATGCAAGTACGAGATAGGCAATCCAAAATCGGTCTAGGATGTATTATCGCGGAAAGTTTGGCGAGGCGGAATTGGCGCAGTTGGTTTGGCGCGGTTGGTTTGGCGCGCACCCGGTTTGGCGCAGGGACGGTTGGGCGCAGGAACGTTGTGGGGCAGGGACTGTTAGGTGCAGGAACTGTTAGGCACACGGGCGTTTGGGCGCAAACCTTAATTAAAGTGGTATATTCTCTAAAAGTTTGGTGTTATTAAAAATAATTGATCTACGCATAAGCAAATTGTAAGCACTCTCCCTGAAAGGGAAACTACCAAACAAAATACACTAGACATAATACGGAACAATAAACACCCATCAAAGTTGTAGATAATTTTAAAAATAATAAATACATACAAACGTGTCAATACCTTTATTGACATACAGTATATTTTGAGCTAGGCAAATAGTAGTTTTCTCATAAAATATCATAAATACAACAATATTGTTGCATAAAAACTATTTAAGAATGCTTATTTTTGAAAGTTTGAAGATATTATTAATAACTAAATTATTTTATCAATTGAATTTATTATTAAAATTGGACAATTCAGAAATCTTATTAATGACACAAAACTTTTTATAAAATAAACCACTTTAATATATGGTTGCGCCCAAAACGTCCTGGCGCCCAAAACTTCAAACTGGGTCTGTGCCAAACCAGCCGCGCCATAACGTCCGGTACAAAACACTTATCACAAGGTCCCATCTCGTGGGCTGTGGCGCAGAAACGAAAACGCGTTTGGCGATGTTATAGACCATTCTGAAAACATAGCATATCAAACATGCGCTTCTTATTCATAATCATGATCACGATTGGCTATTTCGATCCACTACTGGATGAAGGTCCTTTTCATCTCGCTCCATTTTCTCTGGTTTCTCTCATCCACTCTACCCCAACCAACTTCTTGATGTAATCTCTCTACTTGATGTTCAGACATCCAACACTTTTGCGTCCCGTCCTAGGTCTCCAGTCCATCAATCTTTTGTTCCCTCTATTGTCCTACTTCGAGTCACATGTTGTGCCAAGTTCAATTTAAGTTGTGAGTTCTATTACATCGGCAAGTTTGGTTTGGTTTGTTGCCTAATCCAGGTGTTTCTACTACGATCAGTTAATTTAATGCCCAATATAATTCGTTTTTGTGCTCTTTGTGTTCGAGCAAGCTTCTGGGCATGTCTTCTCGTGAGAGCCGAAGTCTCAGTGTTATGTTTGTTTAAAATTTGCCGCTCTATATGAATTAATTCCGTAATTTGTTTGCCGCTTCGTAAGAATTAATAACGTTATTTTAATTACAGTCTTATTTTGGGTTACCGTTCCGCTATGTTGCGTTTTTCTAAGATTGAGTTGTGTTGACAAAAGTTTTGTTAGTATTTTCCCTTTCAGAAATTAATAATTTATGACCAAAGGAGTCCCAGAGTTGTTCAAGGTTTTTCTTTGTAAGATATTTTTTTCGCCGTTCAGACGGAATTTCTAGGAATGCCTTTGTTAAACAGTGCTAGCATTCAGGAATTGTTTTTCGGCTTCTCCCGAAGGTCACACGTGTTAATTTTCTTTCTAGAACATTTCATCACATGTCGAAATATGGTGCAATTTTTGTGGGGGAAGGTTCCCGTTGCGTTTCTCAAGCAGTCAGCCTTTCCTGGCTCCGGACCTTTCCAAAACTACATCTTCAGGGGAGGGCCGTAAATATATCGAGTGCTGCAAGTGGCGGCTTTTGGGTTTTTTTTGAGGGGTATCCGTTATGTGTGTTTCGTCTCACTGTTTTACCAAGGGGTACTAAACAGACCATCGGCTACTGCCGGATTTAAAAGGAAACACTGGATTCAACCCCGGTAAAGGCAATTCCGTGTGAATTGGCCGATCGCCGTTTGGCGGATTAATTTCGAAACCAGCTCCCGTCGCTCTGCGGTTACCATTGGTGCGCTGAACGCCTCAAAGTTCCGGGCCCCTGGATGTTGACTTCCTTCAACCCAGGCTTCAGGGTCGTACCCATGGATTTTTATCATCATCTTGTGAATCAGTATTGTGCCGGCCGCTCCTATTTCCGTTCAAGGTAAAAGATCTAGTTTTTGTGATGTGTAAAACAAACCGTTTTTGTTTCGCGTTATCTTGCAAACTTTAAATTTTGCTTTCATGTAACTGGAAACAGCGACCTTCAGTCGCCGTTTGTGGTGTTAGTTGTTAATTATAAAACTACCGAATTATATTCCGTTTTATTCTTGTGAACTTTAGCGTCCCTGGTGTACGTGCTGTATGAAAGAACGTAAATCCCGTTGCACCAGTGGCGGCGAGTTTTTTTTCTGAGCGTTCAGAAACATTAAAAATATGTAATCCAAACTTATAGCGTTATCACTTGTCATTTTTTTGTATTGTCATGTTTAACCGTTTAATTATATGTGTGTTAAAAGTTTACTGCCCCTTTTATTTTTGTGTACTCTGTATTTGTTTGTGTAAGAATTTTGCAAACTTTAAATATATAGGAGGGGGCACAAGAAAGGTAAGTTCCATTCCCGTAAGCTGTTGGCTTCTCAGCCTTACACGAGGACCTAAATCAGCTGGAATTGGAAGGTGGCGCCCACTTATTTTGACTCGCCCTGTACACAACTAAAGATTTTCTCCCATAAGCCATTTTCACGAACTCTCCCTACTACTCGGAGCTAAGCTGTAGGTCTTTTCCATCTATCTGGTTACGGGTCGTCGGAAAAGCTCGATTGGCCCGTAACATCAGCTCCATAGGTCAACACTGGGTGTTCGGTAGTTCGAGTTTAATGACGCAGCTTGACGATAACGATCTATGCCAAGGTTATTCCTCTGGCTATTTCGTTAAACATATTATATTTCTTCGTTGTTATCATTTGGCTTAAATATGTATAGGTTTCAACTTTTTCCAGTAGCTATCTGTAAATATATAGTATAGTATGATGTTGATGTAGTTAGAAACGTTTGTCCTTACTTTCGCTTTAGGTTCACTGTCAGTTCTACTGCTTCTGATAAATATTCAGTTCAATTATCATTTACTCTAATTCTTCTTCTTCTAGGACACTATTGCTTATCAATACAATGTCATCGGCAAACCTACGATGACTGCGGTTTTTAGCATGTATGTTTATACCTTTAATGGGCCAACCCATATTAATGAAGATGTCGTTCAGAGCTATTATAAAGTGTTTAAGCGAGATAGTGTCACCTTGGCGCACTCCTCTTTTATTCGCATGGAATCAGTAGCGTCATGGAGATGTACATACATTTGTTGTCGATGAGATTTCTGATCAGGTTAATATATCTGCTGTCTATGCTACATTTCTTTAGGGAATTTAAGACGGCCCAGGTTTCAATAGCATAAAAGGGTTTGTGATATTCTACGAAGGCCATGTAGAGTTCTACACTTTATTCATTAGATTCTTTGAAGAGTAATTTTGCAGTTTGTAAGTAATCGCATGTTCATAATATCGTCAATAATAATTTATAGTACCTTGAGTGCCAACAGCCTATTAGAATTTGTTTATGTTCACAAATCCGATTAGGTGAATATTTTTTGAATACTGCATGATTAGCCTGATGGAAGCACTTCACATAAAATAAACGTACAAATGGTTGTAATAACATGTCTGTGAAACTGCCCGCCCTGCAAAAGAATGAAATATGTAATTTCGTCCGGGTATCAAATATACAGGATGTAAATAAATAATCTAACAAACTACGACTGGTAGTACTTGTCGAAATACGAAAAAAAGTTCTTATAAGCATAGAGTCGAAAATGCGTTCTAAAGGAGCTACGCCCCATTAAAGGGTAAATGAAAACAGTAGTTTTCGTTTCACCGTAGCTGCTACGAACATGCAGTTTTCATAACGCTTATGATAAATCTTACATAGAATTCGATGGTATTAGTATGAAATTGCTATACAACTCATAAGAGGTGGTTTTGGAGGGGTTGGGAAATGGGTTTCTTTTCTTTATTTTTAATGGTTTTAAACGTTAGTCTAATATTCGATTGGGCAATTGTAGGCAAAAAACGTATTCTTGTTTCAAATCGATACATCCAGCCATTTTCCACGTATTTGAGCTGAAAAGTTTTAGAGGATAAATTATTTTGTCCCAATAATTTTATTTTTATTTAATAAATAGGAAAGAGCATTTCCGTTCAAATTTAGTACCTACAAACACTTAATTTCTAAGTGGTGATAAGTTCATAGGGAAGGCGACGTAATTATTTATTTTGATCCAGTTATTAGAAAAACTGAAGATATGTAGGTTAAAAAAACTTAATTTCTAATTTTTAGATCTATATACTTTTAAAATAGAAAAAAGTTTTAATGTCTAAAACAAGGTAGGTTGATCTTGAAGTTTTCCATTAATTTATTTAATTGTTGGTAAACCTTCACAATAGGTGTTCCAGATGGCCGCCACTCATTTCGAAACACATTTCAACCCACGAATTCACTCTTTCGAATATTCCTGGAATATTTCTTATCTGATCTCATGATTGTAAAGTTCGCTCCGAAGTTGTTGGATATCCATGCTTTTCAAATGACTCCACAAGTGAAGGCTTAGGAGATTGAGATCTGGTGATCTTGGAGGACAAGTGTTAGGTTCTCCTTGTCTCACCCAACGACGCGCAAAAATATTATTTAAATGTTGCCTAACTTTTATGGAAAAGTGGGGGGGAGGGGGGCACCATCGTGAATAAAATACGTGAGTAGTGTGTACCCTAAAGGGCACATCTTCCAAGACTCCAGGCAAATAATTTAGTATAGCATTTAAGTATTGGTCTCCGTTTAACCTACAATTAATATCAGTGCAAAATTTTGAAAGAATTACAATATTATAAAAAAAATTTACCAATTTGGCAAGAAGAAAGGCCAACTGTACAGAAAAATGAAATTCACTTGTACTTTGTATTACAGCAAAATAATATTTTGAATAATCAATATTAGAAATCCGTTGAAAATAAAAATGTTATCATGAAAACCACCCCCACCCCCGCATTAACTAAACTTCATGAGCCGTATAGCAATTCCATTCTAACACAATCTAATTTTATGTAAGATTTAACAAGTGTGCATAGTTACATTAAAATTGCATTTTCGTAGTATCTCTAGTGAAACGAAAAGCATCTTTCTCATTTACCCTTTCAAGGGCCGTAGCTCCCTTAAAACGCATTTTCTGGAGTATGTTTTAGGATTTCTTTTTTATTTCAGCCAGTATTACCAGCTGTAGGAGTTGGTTACGCTATTTTATTAAACCTCGTATGAACTTGAGCGATTAGTAGCTGGTTTTTAAACATTTATGCCCATTTTAACCTCTTCTTATTCAGAATAATGTATTCTCAACAGTACAGCAAGAATATATGTAACAAATTATTATTATATCCATCTATAGAATTACGTATTATTTATTAATAGAGTACACACCAGTATTTTTTTAAATTTGAATTAAAAAGGTATGTAGGTGACTCCATGGGCTACAGTCTATGCATTGTTTGGTTAGTTCTCTAAAAAGTAATAAACACGGTGCATGGAGTTTGTAAGTTATACACTTAATAGAAGTATATTTGGTTGTCCAGATAAATCAATTTTTTAAAGGAGTCCCTATATATCTGCGCCTTTTCACATCCTTCTGATTGTCCTCTATTGATTGTTGGCGGAACATTGTGTAAGTTTCATGCAAAAATTACAAAAATGACAATAGCCTTAATTAGAATAGTAATTAGTTAGGGAAAAAGACAACCATCTAATTTTGTTCAGTACTTGATAAAGAATAAAATGTTCCGGTTCACTCTAAATTATCCATTATATACGTCTGTATTATACAACAACTAATTACTATAGTACTAATAAGAAAAGGAAATGCAATTATTAAGCAAGGAAAAATTCACGTGCTTACATAATGTGTTTCTCATTATGTCCCGTACGTCGCACTTCTGCCAATTTACTGCCAATTTACTGCCAAAATAACTCGATTATATGGTAGCGGTAAGACACTCCTCTGCAGCCCCGGTGGAGGACAGATCTACTTCAGGGAAACGACCATGCCCACGCGAATTGTTGTTCTCTCCACTACTCAAATCCTGTTAGGGAACCATGCCCCAAACCTAAATCCCACCCACATACCTACATTACCTTTTCCATGGCGTTTTAATGCCAAATACCCCCTATGTAAATGTTAATTTTTAAAACTCAAGTACCCCAGGCGGGTAGAAGCAGCGATCCACAATCCCGTACTGACTCGTCAGCTAATTACCTCACGGATTCTGGGGGAGGCAGAAAGTTGGTAGAGAAAAAACTAAACACCCAAACTAAACTGCACATAGCGACGTACAATACACAATCCATCTCATCGGAAGAAAGACTGGAAGAACTGGGGCCTGAATTATGTCAAATCAAATGGGGCATATCAGGGATAAGCGAAACCAGAAGGAGAAGAGAAAAATGTGTAAAACTGACATCGGGCCACACGAGACAAATATGTTCAAGAATTCTGACATATAGAAGGCTCTTGAAGACAACAAAACGCAACAAGTAATAATAATAGGATATTTCAACTGCAAAGTCGGCAAACAAGAAGACAACATGGAAAAGTATATAGGAAGACATGGACTAGGTACTAGAAATGACAGAAGAACAATGATGATCAACTTTCTGGAACAAGAACATCTTTCTAACGCTATTAGATTCTTCCACGTGTACAAACCAAATCGACTATGTTTTAACGAAAAGTATGCAAATAATACAAGACGTAAATATATTAGTGAGATTCAACACGGGAAGTGATCACAGAATAGTAAGGGCCACAGTGAATATAAACCAGAAGTTAGAATGGAGTATAAAAATGCAGAAAAACGATATGAAGATATAGTGAAAAAAGCAGCTGAATAATATGTAAAACCAAAACCAACATCTAACAAGAATAGCAAGCTAAGTGACAAAACAATGAAGATGTTGGAAAAAAGAGGATATTTAAACAGTGAGAAAAAGAGAAATGCATTTGAATATGTAGAAGTAAACAAGACAGAGAGGAGGATCAAAAAAGAAGATATAAGAAATTATAAAACGGAACTAGCCCAAAAAAGACTGGAAGAGCATAAAGGGATGAAAATCTTTCGAAGACACAACCGTAGCAAAAAGGAAGTAATTAAGTTAATATACAAAGACGGCGCCCTAAGAACGGACAGAAATGAAATTTTAAACGTAGTAGAGGAACTTTACAAAGCCTTGTATAAATCAGAAATAGGAAGTGATGTGAAACCAGAAGAAAGACTGAGAAAGATAATAAATGTGAATTCGGAAGAAATACTACCGATAAACAAAAAGGAAATTAGGAACGCCTTATACAGCAACATCAATTTAAAGGCTGCAGGGGAAGATGGGATTGTAGGAGAAATGCCGAAAGAAGGGGGAAGTGTTAATAACACAACTAGAGAAGCTATTAAACAGGTGTTTAGATGAAAAAAATATCCATACAGCTTGGACAAACTCTAATGTCGATCTAGTATACAAAAAAGGCAACAAAGACAACCTCGAAAACTACCGGCCCATCAGCTTGTTTTCTCGGATCTACAAACTACTTTCGAGAATTATTATACATCAGCTAACCATAAAGTTCGACTTCTATCAACCGAAAAAACAAACGGGTTTCAGCAATTCAGTACGGGGGAACACTTGCAAACGATGAGAACTCTAGTGGAACAGATAACTGAATATAATATACCAGTCAGGGTAGCTTCCATAGTCTATAAGAAAGCATTGACGCGATAGAAATGTGGGCGATGCTGCAGGCAATTTAAAACGCCAGAATAGATTATAGAAACGCAACCATAATCGAAGAACTATATAAAAATGCAACACTACAGGTACAGTTCCATGAAAACACAGACAAAATTAAAATACAGAGAGGAGAGAGGCAAGGCGATAATATGTCATTATTTACATTAGTATTAGAAGATGCCTTTAAACTGGAGAGGTAGGGGGTTAAACATTGCAGGGGAAGATTTTCCGATGATATTGTGATCATAGCAAAGACAAAAGAAGAACTGAGAAGTATGCTGATAGATGTACACACAGCATCAATGAGTCGGCCTAGAAATAAACTTTAACAAGACAAAATATATGACTACAGTAGAAAACCTGGAGGAAGAAGCTGCAGCTGGGGAAATACTGATAGAAAATCACTAAATAGAAAGAGTCTCAAAGTATATGTACCTTAGGCAAACAATAAGAATTGGGAGAGAGAATCAAAAACTAGAAATAGCCGAAAGGATAAGACAAGGTTGGACAGCGTATTGGAAATTAAAAGACGTAATGAATATGGAAATACCCATCTCCCTCAAATCGGAACTATATAATTAATGTATACTGCCAGCTGTAATGTATGGAGCACAGACCTTACAAAAGAATTACAAAACAAACTAGAAGTCCACCAGAGATAAATAGAGAGGAAAATAATAGGAATCACATTGAGAGACCATAAGGCTTTGGATTAGGCAAAAAACAAAAGTAGAAGACGTCATTAAAAGGGTAGCATCACTGAAGTGGGAATGGGCAGGACATGTGGCCAGAAGAGTAAACAAATGGAGATGAAAGATAATTAAATGGAGGCCACGGGGAGAAAAACGAAAAGTAGGAAGACCCCAGATGAGATGGAGTGACGATATTAAGAAAACGACACGACTAAACTGGTACAACGTCGCACAAAACTGAGAATGTTGGAAAAATATGAGGGAGGCCCATATCCAGCGGATAGAAAATGGCTAAAATAAAGGAAAAAAAGAATAACTCGATAGATCTTATATGTTTGTACTATATTTCTTTATCTCAAATTTACCCCTATTTGTAGAATTACAAACGAGAACTCATTTGTATTAGTTATGAGTGTATAATACTTGCCATCCCTCATATATGTTCTACAATTATGCAATTTATTAGTGATTTTAGAAGTTATTTGTTACACGACGCTTCATCACTTAAACGAATTACATGGCTGGCAGCTCTTAATTTTAGGAAACATACAGAGATATGCGAATGAACGCACAAAAATATACATCAAACTATGCGCAAATGACATCAAACATATTTCCTAATAAGTATGTTAATGCTTTTAAAAACGTAAAATTATAAAAGCTGGAATATTTTAAGGCGATTTACATGCAACTAAGCTTTGAACTTGTAGACTGAGCTCGTATTTCGGCTTTCTAACGAATTTATTATACATCTTCATTATATATCCCATTCGGTTGCAAACTTTATTAGTTTTTTAGTTGCTGTATAAGTAATCTGTAGAAATGAAAATATACCCATTACGAAATAATGCAGATCGACCCAATAGGGTCGCTCATGAACCAAAAACAGCGAATTGTCGATTAATGGATAATATATAAATATGTGGGTGTTTCCGGTCTGTTTCTATTAAACTCTAGCTGTAATAGTTAGTTTTTAAATCAGGCGTTGTTAACAGTCCAACCTTAATTACCTGTTAGGAAAAATGTACAGTTGTGTGTGAAAAGTGGATGAGCTCTGACCCACAAGTGAAATATTTGGTGTGAATATTTGTGAATCAAGTGTATGTATTTAAATTGCCATTTCTATTGGAAACTCTATTAAAAAACTGTTTAAATATAAAATTTCGAAAAAAATTGTCTTCTTTGTAAAAGATACTGTAAAAATAACTCAGGTTAACGATCTCGTTTTCAAGATATGGGTCTAATTTCTAAATGTTTATATCAAATTTTTCATTTCTAATCACGTTTCATCCATTGTTCAAAGTCAGTGGTACACTATTCTTTGCAAAAAATTAAGCTTGGACAGTTAGCGTTTCAAAACAACGAAGTATATGAAAAGCGGACAAGAAACTAGAAAGGTATTTACATGAATTGATGTAAAAACTTTTGAAGCGCCATATAACTGCAACGGTTATGAATTTGAAAAAAAAATTATTAGGTTATTTAAAAATTAAATATCCTCAGATATACACGATTAAAGTTTTTCGCACATGTTCAGAATTAGCCTGTATTAATTTAATAAACTGTAATATAGCACCTGTGCTCCTGCTATAGCGCTGAGGAAAAGTACGTGGAAGAGAAGAAGTCGATGCCAAGTAATGTTGACGAATATACCAAAGGACGTAGAATATATACACCGTTTCATTTTTCATAATATATTTATGTCTTTATTTAAACAAATATATCTATTTATTTATAGTTACAGTACCATGCATCATTTATTGTATCACCATCTTTCTATGGAATTTTTTCTGATAGTATATTATGGTTTTTATTTTAGATTATATCAGCTGTTAAAAATGACTTTGATTAGCTTTTCAAAAATAAGTGCCTTTTCATATTATTAAAAACATTGTATCTTACGCAATTAGGTTATATTTGGTATGTTGTATTCGAAGATCTTTTTAGCGATATAAAGAAATACTATGTGTACAAGGTCTTTCTACAGTATATTTTTTCATATATTATTAGCTTATATTTAAATGTTTTGGGTTCACCTGTGCGTGACTTTCTTCAATATTAACATTGTTCTTCTTTTAAATAATGTTTATCTTCATTCGTTACCAAATTAAAATCATTTAACCATTTTGCGTGTATTTTGTCCGCTTCTTTAATTTAATTAAATGCCTTGTTAAACTTAACTTTATTTGATTTTGATCTCTGTTAAAAATAATGTGTAGATTCCTGTAAGGACAGCTGGGAGTGATTGTTGTGCCCCTTTGTTTATGGAGCTAGTAAATTAGCATTTTTTTTTACTAATAACGATTGCGTGAAAAGGTTTGTTCCATCACACACAACCTTCGGATTGGCCGTTCAAAGTAACGTGGAACTTGAGCGGTGCCGGATCTAGTGCTATTCCCTCACTTAGCGCCCTCACTTATTACGACTTTATCCCAATTTGATCAGATTTAAGCGTGGAGTATTTTACAAAAGGAACCCCCCTCCTCTGAGCTATGCTAGGGCATGCCGTCGTTTATGTGTCGCAATTTCGTTTAAGCCCATGACAGTGTATCTGGTCCTTCTTCTTCTTGGATGCTATCAATCAGTCTCGTAAATACTACAATATTTATATATGGAAACACAACAAGATTTAAGAAACTGACGTCAAGAGATCTTGCAGGTCATAAAATTTCACTTACGGAAATATTGCTAAGCACTTACAAGTTCAATGTTTGTGTATCCGTGTGCGCTGTGGCCAAATTACATTATCTTATCATGTACTGCTTTGCAAAATTGTTTGTCGCCCACTTCCAGGTTTAAGTGTTACACTGCTGATGTCATGTGCCCATACATTTACAGCATTTCTAACGGTGCCGCAAAAACTTCCCAGAAAGCTATTACATTAGAGTTCTGGCGAAACTCATTAACAAGTGGTCTTACTTCCATTATTATTATCGATATTTTTGAATTTTCAAACACGCTGAATATTCTGCACATGATACCGGTGTTTGGTATTTTGTATCTCTGTGCATAACAAGAACTGTGAAAAATCGAAAAACTGCTTACTTTGCCAAACCTATACCGCATTTTAATTACCCTCTATACTATATGTAACAATAAATACATTCTGGTCAATAATAGTATAGCACCAAATTAAGTAAAGTTGATGAAATATCCTCTACATCTACATGGTTTTCCTTTTGTTACCGTTATTTCAACACGTCTATCTTATGGCCTCACACGCTTTATGGGATTCTGCTTAAGATTCTGATCAATTCTGATTCAATTCCATTTTCACCCGCACAAATTGAGGGTAACGATTATATGTTTCTAACATAAATGCGCTTGAAATAAGACAGTAGGTATTTTATACGTTTATTTGTGTAGTAATTGTTTTCTAGTATTTGTTTGTCCATAAATTGAATGTATTATAACCAGTCAAGATATTTTTCCCAAAATATTTTTCTCTATTACAATTGTGTTAACTATCATGAAAATATACCACTACAGCATACGAATTAGATAATATATTTCCTGTGATAGACTTCATTCTAATGTAAGTACGTTTCAAATTGAATTTCTTTTATTTATGCTTATCTGGTCGAATTCCCCCGAATGGAATAATTTAGAAACCGTGGTTAATGATAGGGAAGAAATGCAATTTATTTTTGTACGTTTGCAACGGTTCGGGATAGCTAAATTTAGTGTTATTATGCACAGCTATATGTATTTGGAAAACGATTTGATTTATTCATCATCAGAAACGAGGGCCTTTATAAAATTGTTATTAGTTTTCGACAACAGCTAACGCCTCTCACATTTTGCGAAGTGGAAGATACGTATGTTTTATAGCTACCCACTTTCGCCAAAAATTTCATAAAATCTTGAGAAAAAAATGAGAATGTTTCAACAAATTGGACGAGTTGTTATCTACTCTTACAGCCTGCTAAAATCGATCTCATCCTTGAAATTGCTCTCTTGGAATATATGTTAACCCATTTATGCCCAACGGGTCGTCAACGACCCACTACCTTTAAATTATGTTTTAAAGTTTACGTGGTCGTTTAGGGGGTTGCAGGTACAAGAAACGTGTTCACTGAATACTCAGCTTCTGTTGTTGTTAGTGAGGTGAGCTTGCTGCTACTAGGTGGAAGTTATTGTATCATTATAGAAAGTGTTAAATTAAGTTATCTGCAATGGATCTAAAGAAGTACTGGTAAGTTATGTACCTATAGACTACACTGTAAATTTATGTAGATATATACTTTATATAAACTTGTTTCATATTCTTTATACGCAAATATTTAAATTCTAACCTATATTTTTAGTAAAAAAATACATTTGAATTTGGGTGGGTCACTAACGACCCGTTGGGCAATAACGGTATCTTTTTATTTTAGGACAAAACCTTTGAGCACAGCAGAATTGCTTGAGGAAATTGAAAAATTAGAAGAAGATAATGTAGTTCCTGACTGCATATATATCACTCCACCTGACAATCAAGGTTTTGAAAGTGACGAAGACTCTGGGGACGAAGATTGCAACGATCCAAATAAACTAAATTATAGGCAGCTTCAAGCGGAAGCTGAGACTAGTTTAGTGGACGACGTTGATGAAGTAGATCAAGACGAGAACGGGGAAGACAAGGAAAGTGATAACGTATCAGAAAAAGGAAAAAAGATGAAAAATGTCAAAATTACGAAGAAGCGACACTGGACAAAAGGAGATCTCCAAAAAAGTACTAAAGATCAGCTGAGTGTAAAGAGAGTCCCTCCTATCAGCTTATCAAAAGATAGTGAACCATTAGAATTCTTAAAATTGTTTTTATCTTCAGATGTTCTAGAAATCTTGGTCAAAAACAGCTGTATGTATGCTGCTTCGAAAAACTGTCGATTAGAGCTAGGGAACGACGAAATGTTAGTATTTATATCAATATTATATGTAAGCGGATATGTCCCAGTTCCCCGACGTCGTATGTTTTGGGAAAGTCGTCCAGATGCTAAAAATGCTTTAGTGTCAAATTCCATGCGGAGGAATAGATTTGAAGACATTTTTAGATATATTCATGCTGCAGACAATGATAATCTGCCCAAGAATGACAAGATGGCAAAACTACGTCCCCTGATAGAGAAACTAAATGAGCTTTTTATAAGATATGTACCAATCGCTGAGCATATGTCTATAGATGAATCAATGATTCCTTATTTTGGACGTAACGGGTGTAAACAGCTCATACGTGGCAAGCCTATTCGTTTTGGATATAAAGCTTGGGTCCTTGCTCAGCCATCTGGGTATTGCGTGAATCTTGATGTGTATCAGGGACGAACTGCTCACAGAGAAAATGAAAATATTGGTTTAGGTGAATCAGTTGTAATAAAATTTGCAAATCTGCTCAAAATTAACTTTCCAGGCATAAACTTTTCATTGTTTTTTGATAATTTTTTTACAAGTGCTGGTCTAATTACAAAAATAGGGAAACTGGGTTTTGATGGCACAGGCACTGTGCGTGATAATCGAACCGATAAATGCCCAATCGAAAATTCCTTAACAATGAAGAGAAAAGACAGAGGAACATATGATTCTTTTGTTGACCAAGAAAATAATAACGTGTGCACAAGGTGGAGAGATAACAGTGTGGTCACATTACTTTCAAACGAATATGGAGTAATGCCAGTTCGGAAAGCGTCAAGGTACCTACTCAGTAAAGGAAAAATCAAAAATTGAGATTCCCCAGCCAAATGTTGTTAACTGTTATAACAAGTCCATGGGAGGCGTAGATCTCATGGATAGCAACATCTCCAATTACAGAATAGGATTCCGTGGAAAAAAGTGGTATATACCTATTCTGTTTTGGACTTTTGACGTATGTATGAATAATGCATGGATTTTATCGCGACATCTCGGAAAACAGGTGGACAATTTAGAATTCAGAAGGTTGGCAGCAATATCTGTATTACAAACATATGGAAAGCCTCCCCTAGCCACTGGTCCCCGAATCAATTTTGTAAGTCCTGCTTCAAGGCGTGACGGACAACATTTGATAGTCACAGGTCAACAAAGGCTTAGATGCGCGGTATGCAAGAACAAATCAACAAAATCGTGCAATAAGTGCAAGGTAGCGTTACACGACAAGTGTTTTTTGCAGTATCACACCCAACAACCGTTGATATGTAACATTACACCCTAATAAAATTTTTTGAATACAAATATTTTTTGCATATAATTTATATCTGATTTGCCCAATGGGTCGTTAACGACCCACCTAAAATTTCAGGAACTAGGCCTGAAAAAATTTTTTCATTGCGATTTTCGTCTTTCCTGTTTGATTCTAGACTAAAATACCTAATTTCACCATTTTACTAAAAAAAAAATAATTTCGGGCATAAATGGGTTAACTAAGTGCATAGAATTTCTTTTTCAAGAGGGAAGAATGATTAATATTGAAAGTAAAGGAAAGGTCACAGAAGCACATCTCACCGTAACTTAACATACGTATAGTTTATTAGTTGCTAAATAGTATGCAATATAATTTATTCTCCCAATTTATAAATTTGATACAGATATTTATCAAACTCATCTGTCCACTCCAGTGGTCAGTATGCAGTTTTTACTTTTGTTTTACCTATAAGTTTTTAATTTATTTTTCAGACTGTTGTATTTGATGTACCTGAACATGATGACATTACACAGGTAGATTTAGAGGATGATATAATCCTAGAAATTGAAAACGCTGAAATCTGTTTTGAATTGCCTGAAGGGCCAATTTTAGATTCAGATGAAGACGCGGAAAATTTTGATATCCAAAATCATGTGACGGCACAAGATAATATGATGCAAAGTGAAAATGAAGTGGAAGAAGAAACTGAAAGTCAGAGCGTGTATGACAGCGAAGATGACATACCGTTAGCGCAGCTAATGGATAGTACACACAAGAAAAACTTTGGCAACAAAAAAATAAAGCGAGATTAGAAATGGCGAAAAACCGACAATATACATGGCCCAGGTACCTTTCCCGCTTTTTTGGGAACCGATAATATAAATATTCGTAAAGAAAGTCCAGTAGAGTACTTCTTGTCATTAGTTACGGATGATATGTTAGAAGACATCGTTTATCAATCAATGTTGTACGCTAATCAAAACAATAAGCCCAACTTCAACCTAACAAAGAACGATTTGTATGTGTTTCTAGGAGTAACTCTAATAATGTCTTACATAGGATATTCTCGAGTACGTCTGTATCGATCTTGAGATTTTTACATTTCACAAATAACCTAGATATAGACAAGAGTAATACAGATAAGGTTATCAAAATTCTACCATTCTTAGACCGATTGCAACAAAACTTTTTAGCAGCAGCAGAACCAGAAGAATTTCAGTCCATTGGCGAACAAATTGTACCACTCAAAGGGCGATTGAGCATAAAGCAATTTCTTGCTAAGAAACCCAAGAAATGGGGAGTGAAGATGTGGGTGAGATCTGGAACGAGCGGTTATATGTATCGATTCAAGGTGTACCAAGGAGCCGCCGGAGGAAGGGATGCCATTACTGATTTGGGAGCTTGTGCTGATGTCGTCCTTCGACTTAGCGATGACATTGCTTTTAAAAACCATAAGCACTTTTTTGATCATTTATTTTGTTCCGTTGCACTTTTAGAAAAACTAAAAACAAAACAAATATGGGCAACAGGTCCTTTGCGATCAAACCGTCTAGCAGGAGCAAATATGGTTTTGGAAGGAGATAAAGAAATGAAGAAGCATGGAAGGGGTACTTGTTGCGTTGCATCTACGGAATCTGATAATATAACTATTACTAAGTGGATGGATAATAAAGCTGTACTAATTGCATCAACCTGTGCAGGAAAACAACCACAAAGTGTAGCCAAACGTTGGTGCAAAACAACTAAAAGCGTTGTTGAAGTCAACAAACCATTTGCGGTTCAGCTTTATAACAAAAATATGGGAGGGGTTGATCTAATGGACCAACTTCTTGCTCTATATCCGCTTAGACGACGGAATAAGAGATGGTATATAAGAGTATTTATGCATTTCATAGATGTAGCAGTGGTGAATCCATGGATTCTATTTAAACGTGCAGGAAATATCAAAACTGATCTTCTAGAATTCAAAGCAAGTATTGACCGAGCTAGGAGCTAATATGGAAAATAGAAGAGGAAGGCCACGTTCAGCTACACCAGGAATTCTGAAGAAAAGAAACAATCATCACACACCGAACGAAATAAGAAAAGACGGATTGGGACACTGGCCTAAACTAACAGATATCAAAAATGCCAGAAGGTGTCACTCAGCAGCGTGTAAAAGAAAAACCAAATATATATGCAAGAAATGTGTAGAACCATGTTGTCCTAATTGTTTTGAGTATTTTCATACAAAATAGTTAATACAGTATAATGCATATTGTCCACTCAGGTGGACACATGGTTTTTTTAATTTCTTTTAATTACAATTATCTAAAATATAATTTTTTGATTTCCTGTGTTCATATTATCATATAATCTTTCAATAAAATATTTTTAAACATAATTAATATGTTTTAATTAAAATTATGCATGAGAGGATTAACTGTGGCCCTAATTATTTGTAATTAAATTGTTGAATAAATGTTTTATAAAGTAAAAGCAAAGATGGGTTTCATTTGAACACACCTCGTAGCAATAATGAAAGGACCCATTTTGTTTTACGAACATTCTAACAGCAGCAGGAGAGCAGCTGCACAACAAGTAGCTGGAATATTTAAAACACTATAAAATGTAATTAAAATTTAATTATTGCAAGCATTAAACATATTCCTTTGGCCGTTTTCAATCTTTTGAATGTAAACCTCCTAAGACTATAGCTGCACTTAATTATAGACGGTAGTGTTAGGTAATACGATATTGTGTAATTTTTTATGAATACTCACTTACAACGGAACTATATTTAAATTTAGTACATAATAATTTACATATTATTTAAATGAAGTACCCATAGAATTAAGAAGACAATTATGATTTCAACAAGATGGTGTTATACCTCATAAATTATGAAACCTTAAATTTGGACAAATTAAATACGGCATACAACATGCAAGATTTACAAAATTAAGTTTTAGTTTCTGCCAGAGGAATTAACCTAAAACAGGAAATACAAGAGCTTAAAAATGCATTGCAAATAACAATGGCCGATTTAATACAGAGAAAAACTTTAGAAGCTGATAATTAAGTAAAGATTCTTTTGTAACTAATTAATAAACTTTTTTTGGTAATTTTAAGTTTGGTTTAACTTAAATAACTTTGAATTAATGCATTGCTGGTTTTGTTCACATTAAGTGTTTAATTTATTCTGTAGTAATAATTTTTTTTATTGTTTTGTATTCTATTGTGCTCCACAATTAACAAAAAATAATTATATTAAAACACAATTTGACAAGTATCACTAACCTTCACAACAACACAGCAAACGCAATCGAGATATACTCATAATTACTAGAATATTAATTAATTTCAATGATTTTAAGGTAAATTTGTTAACGAAAGATATCATATGCAAATGAATTTAAAATTAAATTTAAAAATCTGCTAAATTATTACTGTAACTTTTTATTTGTGTCAATTATTTCTCTGATTTATTTATTCTTTAAGGAAATATTGTATAATATTTGAAGTTTATTTATATCTGCAAACAATAGCTAAAATATTGGTTTAGGTTTGCCCAGTCAAACAAACTCTATAAGCTATCAGACAAAAATATGATTTGGTTGTAAAATGCTCTTACGTAACATTTATGTAGATTTTATTCTTGAAACGCTTGGATTATTTTTTGTCATCAGTAATTTAAATATTTATCCGCTTTCTTTACAAATATAAATTTCTATAGAAATGTAACTTTGAGGCCGTGAAATTTTGTAAAACTATATAGTAAATACCCAACTTCAATCCTGTTTATGTAATTAAAGATAATTACTTTTCTAGAATTTCATATAAATCCCAATTACGAAAATTATACTTAAGTAATTGATAACGAATTTGGAGCGAAGTTACAGAAATTTCTTTAGATTTAAATTAAACAACATGTATTAAATAGAAATTCGTTATACGATACCATTTTAAAAACAAAGTCTATTAAATTTTATTCTCTGTTGAAGATAGATTTGAATAGCCAACTTTGACCAAAAAATTAAAACAAAACGGGCATTACAGTATACGAAAAGTTAAACATTTCTTGAATGTCGGGAGTTAAAAGGTTTAACTCTTTCAAAGTCTATGAAGTGTTTCCGCATTTCGGAAGTCGTGACAAATTTCCAAACACTACTTGAAAACAAAGATAGGATTAATGAAACTTAAAGTCTTCGCAAGTTTTTGTTTGGTAAGACAACAGAAGTTTGAGGAATTGCATTGACCGAGATAAGTGCTATGGTGCAAGACAATGAGTAATTGGCGAGTAGTGTAAACAGCTGAAGGGAAAAATTTACTGCTTACCGTAAATGCCGACACATGTGCGTAGAAAACAGACAATAAATAACAGGATTTGCTGCTGAATTTAAAGGTGCCAAGCTCTGAATTAACGTGGCAATCGCTATATTTGTCTGGGTTGTAGGAATGTAGCCGTATACTTGAAGCAAATCAAACACGATGTAAGGACTCCAACACATGACAAACACTAAAGGAAAAAATCAATTACTGTAATAGCACTCGCACACGTGAAGGAATGCGAGACCTTCGGAAAATCTGTTCTGATGCTCATAGTCGTAACTAATGTAGTTCAGTAACATCGATAGGATAGAAATACTCTTACCGAAAACTATAACGAATGTCATTTTAACAGTCTTGATTTTGGCACGAGGTATAATTCCTCTAGAACTTGCTCTCCGAGTGTCGAGATCTTCTGGAAAATGGCGAGGCGGTCTGCCTCTGGGATCGTCACCTACGAGATCTTTAAATAGAACAAAATGTGTACAATGACGTTAGCAAATGAGCGAAACTTACTTTGACGAATAGGAACGTGACCTACTGGAATAAGTAATTTGCTTTTAGACCAAATGGTCCACACAATTACAGCGTAACATCCACTAATGATAATTGCTGGTATGAAGAAGAGCGCTATGGCCACTAGGGTCATGTAAACTCGCCACTGCCAAGGTTTCAGGTCTATCCAGCATTGCGGTAAACCTGCAAAAATATTCATCGTTAGAGTACTCATTATTTAAAATTAACAAGGTTACAGTTGTAATTATCTTGCTGTCTTTCTACATATAAATTACAGTTTTGTAATTGCCTAATTAAAAGCTTTAAGTCGGGTTAAAACAAATGTAAATTTTATTCCAACAGCAAACTACCAAGAATAATTTTTACATCTGCTAAAAAAACTAAACAGTGAGTCCTTTATCTGTCAGAAAATATTGCATAGTGATACCTTGCATCAAAAACTGAAGTGCAACCCTAAAAGCGTTTGGAACTTTGATGTTAACCTATCAAGATACACGCAGTTAAATACAATTTGGCAACAACATAACACGTTTATTCTTTAATTAGCAATATTTATTTGCTTATTTGATGTCGAGAACAAAATATTAAAATAGTTGTGCATAACCAGAACTTATTAAAGATGAAGCTACTATCTAGATTAGTGCTGTGCATATTCATCGATTAACTTAGAAACAATCGATTATTTGATTATTTTATTAATCGATTTTATTAAAGGATAATTAAAATATTCGATTTTATTATCTGATTATTTGATTATCGATATACGATTAATCCATCATTCCTTTAACCTGTTATGCGAATAATCGATTATTTATTGATTATCCGAGTAATCAAACTTTTAATTATATGTTTAATAATTTATACCTCAAATATACAATTTTTTAAATAATTGTATAGTAATTATTATCGTACACTAAGTGAACGTGCATGTTAAAAGATTTAGATAACATGGGTACCTATACTTCTGTTTCCTCGAGTGCTTTTTCTCTTACGAGACGTAGCGATCTTCTCTCCTATGCCTGTGTTGAGAGTTGTATAAATTACTACAGACATAGAGGACCTACAGCTTAACGTGGTCTTCGAACCGCGGCAAGTGTAAACGCTTCTACTCCGATTTACTAAGCAGAATACCTCGCCGGTTTACGATTGCTTTGCTAAAGAGAATGGCCACTGAAAATCCGATGTTCCGCTACTGGGAATTAAACCCCAGACCTTCAGCGTAGAAGACTAATGCGCTGACCTCTATCCCAAGACCACCTCTAAGGGTAGACTAGCTACTGGTAATTAGTAATTAAACTAAATTACAGACTGTCCAAGCCAAAGTAATAACAACTTTCTGTTGTTGCTTCTCTTCCATTTTTCGTTGAACATGCATGATGAATAAAGAATTGCCTTACATGCTTTGCTACTACAACACCAAAACGATATTTAAATTTTTACAAGCGGTACAAACGAGGATCACGATATGATGATGATATATTCATAAGTAGATATCCCAGAAGCAAGGCATAGTAAAGTAAGGATTTCAGTTTGACGTATGCACTATAATATTTAGTAAGAAAACAGTCCGAACGGCCCCTAGCAAATTCATTTCATAATCAGAAAGTTAGTGAATGTGAATGAAAAAATATACGAGGGCTGTACTCTTTTCGCTGATCCTACCTATCAGGCTATGATATTTTGAAACAAATTTTGCTTCACATTTTAAAGTAGTTGTTTACAAGTTTAACTATAGTGGAAGTTGTCAAATACACTTGAAGGTTTTTAAAATACATAATTTTAAAGTAATCCTCTCCCCAAGAAATCATGGAATTGAATAAAGAACATTATCGAGCTGGGATTTTTTACAATTTCACGCATGGCTTAAGCCGCAACATATGTTTTGAGGAAATCCATCGAGTGTTTAGTGAAAAGTCGTGCTCCTTGCTACCCTAACGCGGTGGTACAATTAATTTCAACGTGGCCGATTTTCGACTTTCCTAAGTCCTAAACCAAAAACGGCCGTTACCGAAAAGAATATTGAACTTGTACGAAACATGATTGAAGAACACCGGCATGCTACTGCCAGGAGTATTCAAGCAAGTTTAAAGATTGGTGTGAAAGCAATTGACGCCATTTTCCACAAAGATTTGGTATGTAAACTTTGTGCCCGTTGGATTCCCCACATTTTGACTTCAGTTCAAAAAGAAAACCGTGTGCACCATGCAGATCTACACTGGATCGCTTTGAGAAGGGATCGTCTCATTTGGTGTACAACATCATTACAGGTGGTGAAACGTGGGTATTCTGCCATGATCTCGAAAAAAAAGCAATAGTCGGCAGTTTGGGTCTTTGATAACGAATCGGTTCCAACAGAAGTTATTCGTGAGAAAAGCCGAAACTAAAAGGTGGTCGCCACATTTTTTGGAATTACTGGAGATGTTTCCAATGTAGCACTGGAGGATCGTCGTACTGTCAATGCTGATTGGTACACTACAGTTTGTTTGCCTCAAGTTCTCCAAAATGTTGGTGAAAAACGTCCAAGAGGAAGGATCATCTTGCATCAAAATAACGCTCGGGCGCACACTGCTGTTCGAACGGCTGAGTATTTGAATTTCCAAAATATTGAGATAATGGATCATTCGCCGTATAGTACAAACCTAGCACCTAATGATTTCTTTTTATTTCCGCGAGTAAAGAATAAGTTACGAGGTTTACGTTTTACACTACGTCGGCCGAAGAAGCGGTTGACGCATTTAAAAATGAAATAAATAACCTAAAGCGGGAAGATTGGAGAAAACGTTTTGAAGATTGGTTTTCACGGATGCAAAAATGCATTGACTGTGGAGGGGAATACTTTAAAAAATTATAAATAAATGTGTTTGGCAATGAATTGTGTATTACTTTACTAGGCTCAGCAGAGTATCTCGTATCACCATAGTTGTTACGCAGCTCTGATATAAGTTTTTCGATGATGATTCTCATTGAATTAAAAAACAAACTCGATGTTTTTCTATGAATACGGAAAAAATTACTTTATATTGGCAGCACAATGTTGTAGTTATTTTTGGTACCTACGCATGTGTTCAGTAGAGGTGCGAATATTTAATATTTATTCATTACTTCTGTCTTTTAAAAATATAATCGATTATTAAATAAATGGATTAAAAATTAATGGCATGTTTGATTAATAGATTATTCTAATATTTGCTTATCTCATTATCATTGGTTAATCGGTCTAAGCGATATTTTCTGTATTTCTTGAGGTTGGTACCGAGCTCGGAAAAGTTTCTAACAAAAGTTTGCTATCAAGTTATTTGCCACAATAAGGCGATTTTCATTTTTTTTTCGATTGTCATATGTTTTAGCTATGACGTCATCGACATTTTTTTAAATGGAAACCTATACTTTTTATGGCATGACCAATTAGTTACAGCCAATGCAATAAGTGTACCTGGTGAAAAATGTTGCCAGTGACAAAAATAAATGTTTATCGTGATTATTCTTGACATATTATTATGCAAATGTATGATATTTTTAGATGGCTGTATAGAGAATAAAAACCAATAACTGGCCATGCCGCAAAAAGTATAGGTTGCCATTTAAAAAAAGTCGATAGTCATAGCTAAAACATGTGACAATCGAAAAAAAAATGAAAAACGCCAAATTGTGTCAAATAACTTGAACAATACAGCAGATAGCAAACTTTTGTTAGAAACTTTTTTTCGTAAAGTTATTATTGAAGGCTGTAGCATCGATGTTCCTTACTTTTTATTCACCCTGTATATACGAAGATTGTTCAACTGAAACCCATTTTTGATCCACTTAGCCTTCAAAACTAATACAATAATTCAAATGACGTCTGTTAATGTTAGCAGTGTTTGTAAGCAGCAGAACATCAATAAGTTTCCGGCGTTTGAAATTGATTCCAAGTTTTAAAACGATTATGAAATGGCGTTTTGTTGTTGAAAATCCGTCCAAGTTTGATCAGCGTGCGGTTCTACAATTTTTATGCGCTGAAGGTGCGCAGCCATTGCGGATTCATACGCGAATGTAAGCAGTGTATGGAAATGCATGTATTGCATACGCAACTGTGAAGGAACGGTACCGAAAATTTAAGAATGTAAAACAGGGGTCTATGGATGAGCCGCGACCAGGTGCACGGTGTACTGCATTAACAGAAAACAATATGGCGTGTGTGGTACGCCTTATTAGAGAAAATCGTCGAATTTCAATTAGAGAAATTTTAGAAATTGTTGGTGCGAGTGTAGGATCTGTCCATAGTAATGCTCGTAATCTGGGTTGCAGCAAAGTTTGTTCGCATTGGATTCCTCGTCCCTTGTCTAATAAACACAAATGCTTGCGAATGGGTTTATCTCTGCAATACCTCACAGATTATAGGCAAAATGGTGATGACTTTCTTCTGTCAATAGTTGCAGGTGACGAAACTTGGTGCTATTACTGCGAGCCATCCAATAAGTTATCGTCGATGCAGTGGAAACATTCTACTTCACTAACACCGAAAAAGTTTAAAGCACAACCTTCTGCAGGCAAGGTGCGATGTTAACATTTTCTTTTCGAGCATGAAGGACCCTTGTTGATACAGTTTAAGGAACCTGGAGTAAATGTCAATGCAAATCTGTACAATGAAACTTTCAACAGGCTCCATCAAGCAGTAATATGGGAACGTCCAGGAAACTTACGCGTGGGGTTATTTTGCTGCACCACAATGCTAGGCCTGATGTTGCTAATGATGTAAAAGAAAATCTTCAACGAAAGAAATGGAGGATTTTAGAGCATCCACCCTGTAGCCCGTGTCTATCGCCTTGCGATTTCCATATTTTTGAACCGCTGAAAAAGTCGTTAAAATGTCGGCATTTTGAGTCTGACGCAGAAATACAGATGGCTGTGGAAGACTTCTTCAATCAACAGCCACAAGAATTCTATGAGCAGGGTTGTAACGATTTCCGCGCCTAAAAGAAGGCAAGCTTTTTCACATATTTAGTGATTCTCCTGCTTATAGGACTTTTTAATATTTCGAAGTTACATTTCTGTCAAGTCAACGTGGTGCGTACTGGAGTTTCATAAGTTTGAGGGGGAAGTGATTCTAAAAGACAATTTTCCGTAATTAGGTCAGTGGGTTAAGCATTGTCGATCTTGCCGGAAGTATATTGTGATTAGTGAGCTATTTCTAATAAATCGTTTGTCGATTGGGAATTCGTTTTCCGCTTTGAGAGTCGCTACACAGGAGCTCATTTCCCATAGTTTTAGGGAAACAAATCTCCAGGAATATATTTCCAGTATAGAATTTACTCCGGTAAAGAAGATTTTGTTTGGTGTTATGCCAAAGTCCATCTACTGTTGAGTTGCTTTGACCAGAAAATTTTTGTCTTGTCTTAATTTCCAGAACCTTAATTCTAATCTCCGATAAATTAAAATTAGGCAAAATTCGTGCGGCTGGACGTCCCGAAATTAAGGCGAAAATTCTACATTCCTACGTATTGTTCATAAAGTTATGCTGTCCTGGTCGAATAACCTTGGGAAGGTGTTTCCCGAACCGAGAGGACGCTTGGGGCTATAGATAAGGAGTCTGGTTTACGGTCGAGCTGATTACCGCCACATCTTAAACAACGGAAGTGCATTTTAAAAATTGTGTAACCTTGCCTTGTTGTTTACGATTTCTTTATCGTTATTTAAGAATTAATTTAGTAATTGATTGGGGTGACAGAATTGTGTCATTGGGGCTTTAACTGGGGATTTGTGTACATATGAAATACTATTGTAATATTCCATTTATTAGGGGGAACAATTTTACGTAAAGCATATATACAGGGTACTCCGACAGTGGGTTGATATTGCGTTTGTAAGAGTTCACAGCTTGCATTTGTTTCGTGATCGTTTTGATCACGCATGAATTCGTCACGCGGAGGCCTCCTTCGTTACGGAATGCGCTAAAAATTACTGGTATCTTAGTTGAGTACCCCAATAATGGTCCGAAAAATTGTTTGAGTGTCGCCCAATTTAAATTTAGTTATATTCAGTTCCAGGAACGTAAAATTAGACTACTAATTTATTTCAATTTATTTTTCTTGTATAGAAATGATAGAATTGTGGGTTGTTTTTTTTATTAAGTAAAAAGAGATTTGGTTGCAACTTGTCTTTTATTTTACGACGAATTATTTGGATTTAAGTCTACATAAAGGACAGATAGTAGATATAAAGGTAGGTGATTATTTATCTTGGGGTCCGACTTTCCATTTACCACCTCGGACGATGTTAGTAAATTATAAGTCGGTGGCGCCTATAAATTAATTGTTGGAACCTACTCCTTCTTCGATTGGGTTTCCGGGATGCTAACATCTGTCAACTTGTTAATTCTCTACCTAAGCAGTGGTGTAGTTACGAGGTTGTTTTTGTAATTCAACTAATTTTTGGTATGTAATAAAGATTATAGGCATGAGAGAGTATACGTCGGCTAGTGAAACATCTGCTGCGTTTCAAAAATTTTACATAAAACTGGTTGCGAAATGTTTAGTTGTGCTGCTGCACTTCGCTGATTTATTTTCGGCAACGTCTCATCTGTTTTAATCATTGTCAATTTTTTTATTTTACGTAAAGATCACGTATTTTTACGACAGCCATTTCAAAGGGTTAGATTAAAACTGAGTCAGCTGCTGCCAACCACCCTGCAGGCTGTTAACTTACGAGAGCGAGAGAGAGAGAGAGTGAGATAAAGGTCATTTCGCACTCGAACTTGAAAATACAAACAAAAAAATACATACAAGCAGGGTTATTGCGGACAATCATAGACGAAGAAAATCCTAAGAAAAAACGGATAATATAAACCGAAGACATGATTACTATAAACGATGTTTTTCGTATATAGTTGCATACGTGTGGCTCGTTCTTCGCGAGAGTGATAATAATACCAGAATAGTACGATGATTCGTGATTCCAATAAGCGGCATGCGTTGTAGTAGTAAGTTATCGAAGAGCGCTAGAAGAAATTGGTGGTAAAAAATTGTAATGCTGCATAAAGTTATGTTCAAACATTGTTTGTACTGCTCAAAAAGTGTCCAGTCGTTTTTTGGCATTATTTTCCGGAATATTGTGTTAAATTGCCATCACAAACATTATAACCTTTAATATGCACTATCAACAACCAAAACATTTAATTTAATTGTTCGCAAGCTAGAAAAAGCACACTCGCAGACAATTCCTATTTTCAAATACACAAAATCTTGCAAACACATAAAATATCTAATATCTAATAACAAGAAAAAATAGATTTACATTGCGAAGCAGTTGATTTTTCTGTAATGAATAAACATGTTATATATTTCACCTGTCTACGAAACACAAATAAACAAACAAAAATACAGTAATTGAATAAGTTTTGTAATTTTAACAATAATATTTTGGTTTTCAATAAAAGAATCTGTTTATTTACTTTACTTTCAGCTTTTTCGTTGAATTACATTCACTGGAAGGCCTGTTTCTACTAAATCTAAGATATTTTACTGTTTTTGGGTGTTTCTTAATTGCTTCCACTCTCAGAAATTTACATATAGGTTTTTGATGCCTATTACGTCATGTAATACTTTGGAATAGATACATATCGTGTGTATCGTTCTGACTAGGACAGTAGTATAATATAAGGAATATGAAAAAGTTGCATATGGGCTGTATCAAGTTTCCTCCTTGTATTGTACTGTAAACGGAAAGATGACACTTTTATGTATCATCGGATACCATTTTATTTATATGGAAATATCTACCAAATAACAAAATGAATATAGATTAGGAAGCTTTTGGCTATTTAACTTTTTATGTTTCACCCAATTGATTCCTGCGATTTGTCAAAAAATTGTTAGTATTTAAAAATTTAAAGTAATTTTGTATTATTACAAAATAAAAAAGTACTTCTATGTTATTCGATTGTACAGAAAACACATATAGGAAACAAAAAAAATTAGTTAACACTTAGTAAATTCTTTCTAACACTCTTTCACATCTACATTGTCATTGGAAATTACCGTTTCCGTAAATTATATCTTAAGGTTCACATTTTCGAAAAAACACTATATAATGTGTAATGACAAACAGAAAACTTATAAGATACAAAGGAAGGTTCCGAATCTTTAAGCTATTTGTTAACTAACTTAAGTTTAATTTGTAGCTATGAAAATTGTTTCATAAAATTAAATATTCATGGACAATAATGAAGATTTCTGAAAATATTTCGAGATTATAACGCATTGCCTAGGTCATCGTCCTACATACAATTTCACATAATCGATTACGTTCTTGTGCATTCTACGTCAATATTTAGAATCCTACATTGCTCTTGATTGTACTAGATATAAAGAGCTATGCATTAACGTCTCAAGTTGCTTTTAGACTGTCCCAGAAATGCTTCCTGACATTGTGGCACAGATTTCTGATGACAAACGTCCTTCAATTTCCTGATATTTAAAGCTTACTATTAAGTAAAGTTTCCTGAAAACGGTTGTCATACTAAATATTTAAATGTGTAAAATATAAAATCAGCCATCTCACACTTTTTGTTTTAAAACGCCATAAACTGTGAAGTTGATGAAAATGTTTTACAACCAAAGCATATGCAAGGAATTGATTGACACTGCAAAAAGTTTCCGGGGAAACCGAAAGTAGAAAAAAGCAGAAACAACTTTGAAATATCATTAAGTGAAAGCGTAGGTCATGTTTGGCATCGTTGGATAAAAAATTTAAAATTTAGAAGAATTCTTTTTATTCGAATTTATACCTTTTACGGTTGAGAAAAAAAGGCCCTTTTTATGATTTCATGTTTAAGATTGTTATGCTCGTTTAAATTTTGCCGCTCTATATGAATTAATTCCGTAAGTTGTTTGCCGCTTCGTAAGAATTAATAACGTTATTTTAATTGCAGTTGTATTTTGGGTTACCGTTTCGCTATTTTGTTTGGTCTTTCTAAGTTTGAGTTATGTTGACAGTTCCCCTTTGTAGGCTCAAAATTAGCGAAGGTTGTTTTTCTCGCGCGCGACCTTAACACTTCTCAGAATTCCCCTGTAGCCGCGTCAGCATATCGCCTCCCGAAGGTTTTCTCGAAAGTCGCACGTGTTAATTTTCTTTCTAGAGCATTTCATCACATGTCGAAATATGGTGCAATTTTTTTTGGGGAAGTGGAGATTCCCGTTGCGCTTTTACGTCAGTCAATCTTCCACCTTTCTTGGCTCCGGACCTTCCCAAAACGACATCTTCAGGGGAGGGCCGTAAATATATATCGAGTGCTGCAAGTGGCGGCTCTTGAGTTTTTTTTTTCGAGGGTTCGTTATGTGTGTTGCTTCTCGCTGTTTTACCAAGGGGTACTAAACAGACCATCGGCTACTGCAGGATTTAAAAGGAAACACTGGATTCAATCCCGTTAAAGGCAATTCCGTGTGAATTGGCCGATCGCCGTTTGGCGGATTAATTTCGAAACCAGCTCCCGTCGCTCTGCGGTTACCACTGGTGCGCTGAACGCATCAAAGTTCCGGGTCCCTGGATGTTGACTTCCTTCAGCGCAGGCTTCAGGGTCGTACCCATGGATTTGTATCATCGTCTTGTGAACCAGTATTGTGCCGGCCGCTCCTATTTCCGTTCAAGGTAAAAGATCTAGTTTTTGTGATATGTAAAAGAAACCGTTTTTGTTTCGCGTTATCTTGCAAACTTCAAATTTTGCTTTCATGTAACTGGAAACAGCGACCTTCAATCGCCGTTTGTGGGGTTAGTTGTTAATTATAAAACTACCGAATTATATTCCGTTTTATTCTTGTGTTCTTGTGAACTTCAGCGTCCCTGGTGTACGTGCTGTATGAAAGAACGTAAATCCCGTTGCACCAGTGGCGGCGGGTTTTTTTTTCTGAAAGTTCAAGAACATTAAAAATTTGTAATCCAAACTTACAGCGTTATCTCTTGTCATTTTCTTGTATTGTCATGTTTAACCGTTTAATTGTATGTGTGTTAATAGTTTTCTGCCTCTTATTGTGTCTTTTGTACCTGTTTGTGTAAGAATTTTGCAAGCTTTAAATATATAGGAGGGGGTACAAGAAAGGTAAGTTCCATTCCCGTAAGCTGTTGGCTTCTCGGCGTTCCACGAGGACCTACAATCAGCTGGATTTGGAAGGTGGGCCCACTTATTTTGACTCGCCCTGTACACAACTAAAGATTTTCTCCCATAAGCAATTTTCACGAACTCCCCCTACTCTTCTGAGCTAAGCTGTAGGCCTTTTCCATCTATCTGGTTACGGATCGTCAGAAAAGCTCGATTGGCCCGTAACAAGATGTCTACCCCTCTCATTTAAACAATTACTTTTTGCAGCGCTATCTGTTGCTTGGTGGAGTTCCTTCAGGGGAGAGGGCATCTTGAATTGTTTGTTACATTTCCATCCTCCTCAGCTTCTGAGGAATAGTATCTACTTTTAATCTCGAGCAACAAGCGAAAAATGAGCTGGGGACCCGCCCTGTTGCAGCCACATGAAGGTTTTCGAATATCTTCTAATAGCTCACCAAGAACATTTTCAAGAAAGTACCCATTTAAAATTACTTCGAAAAAGTAAGGTCAAAGTATTCGCTCTGAGGATATCACAGCAAACGTTGATACTCCACTTGTTTCGGCTGTCCACTTCCTCCAACCACCGTGGATTTTCTTGACTCCAATAGTCCGCATTGTGAATATTCCTTTCGCTGTTACTTTTAAAGATACCTACTCGTCAGTCTAAAGAATTCGGTGAATATACAAATTGTAAACATTATCACAATTTTCCAAATCTTTATAGGATAGCTGTTGGTGAAGGTTGATATAATATGGATGGAAACCTGTAGACTTTAGAATACGATCGCATTACTTGTGCCAGAATGGGAGTGGGAATTTACAGCAACAACGGCTTCTCTTTCATTTCTATTGGGTCTCCCGATTGCTGACTTCTATTATTGCCGCACTGATTTTGACAAGTTATTCGCACGCAATAATTAGCAAAACATTACGAGAATGGTGTATACTACTGCCGCGAGGCAAAAAGTTGCGAGACGAGGTGAGGTTTCGTCTCGTATGGTTAATTTCTCGTCTCGTCTCGACTCTCCTGCGAAAATCTCCAATTTCTAGTGCAGAAATTAGCATCTACATTATGTATTTTACTAAAATGTAGAGAACTAAAAATTTTGCACGGCTGGAAGATTAAACTTTAATGGTGGGCTACAGTCATATTTATTTTAAATGAGGGCTGTCGGTTTAGACTTAAACTTAAAAAGGGATAAGTAGACACTCCCTTGCTCTTTTTGTATAATTAGTTAAATATATGGTACAAAAAGAGCGAGGGAGTGTCTACTTCCATAGCCTTCATTTAAAATAAATAGCATTCTTAACTATATACAGGGTGTCCGTTAAATACCTTAAAAGCTTCAGGTAGCACTCTTCTGTAAGAAATACAGTCCTCAAAAACACTAACACGAACTTCCTATAGTGCTTAGTTTCCTCACACGAGACACTTAAAGAATATTATACTTGGCAACGTTG
>JABXWE010003607.1:0-20303 GCA_014611495.1 Limonius californicus
GAACAAACTAAATCAAATGTTCGGGGATCAGTGGCTGGGGACAAGGGGCCCCGTACCATGGCCCGCAAGATCCCCGGACCTAAGCCCTTTGGACTTTTTTATCTGGGGCTTCGTCAAAGACCAGATTTTTAAAACCATACCAGAAACGCGTGAAGAATTAGAGCAACGAGTGAGAAATGCCATCGCTCGATTAACACCATTACAACTTTTAAACGCCGAGAAATCAGTGAAGAAGAGATGCCAACTTTGTCTCGACCAAATGGGTGGACAATTCGAAAACTATTTGTAATACAAACCGTGAATGTTTTGTTGCTACGTCCTCATTTAAATAGTTCGTGAAAAAATTAAATCTTTCTTTTACTCAGCTACTTTCTCATTGAATTTATTGTTTGATATTTAATAATCATAATTATAATTATTGATTTTACAGAAAAACTTTTGTTTTCCATGGGTAACTCTGTTAAAATGTCACCAAAACGCCATTTTTTAAGAGAAATATGTTATTTTGACAGCAAGGATGACTAGACATATCTCGACATATATATTTTTGGAAAGCCTATTTTTTTTTCGATTTTTTGAAGTCAAAGATAACTATGGTTTCTATTTGAAATAACAAAGTTGGCCTTGATATCAAACAACTGATGAGCGATAAAAAAAATTTGATACATGTATCTTATACTACGTTGAAAAGTGCCTGTAGAAAGTTTTTACCGTTTGAAAAAATATTCACAAATAAAAAAGTTGTGACATTTTTTCGAAATCGGTCAATTGACAATTTTTGACGATATCTCGGAATCGGCTAGAGATATCGAAATGCGGTTTTCACCTATCGACGTTTCATAAAAATCGAGCTCTAGACTCATTTGTCAGTTTTTCTCTACCTGGTCTGGAAATAGCGAAAACTGCCAAAATCAAGCAATTTGGGACACCCTGTACATTCCAGGGATAGCACTGGAATACTGATCCACCGTGTAACAGCAGACAGAGCAATGCTACATTCTATCATGGTAAAGAACTCATCCCGTTATCTCTTCTTTAATTTAAACCAACTGACATGATGAGAAACATCAACCTGAGTATGTTTTCGCCATTCGAAACATAAAGATTAGCTTTCCGTCCGCTGAATACTAAATTCTACAAAATTTTAAATTGGCTTGCTATATTGCTCTGCCTTAATTTCAATATGTTCATTCCAGGGATCGCACTGGAATACCGATCCACCGTGTAACAGCTGACAGAGCAATGCTGCATCCTATCATGGTAAGATATTCATCCCGTTATTTCTTCTTTAATTTAAACCAACTGACATGATGAGAAACATCAAACTGAGTATGCTTTCGCCATTCGAAACATAAATGATTAATTTTCTCTCCACTGAATATTAAAGTCTACAAAGTTCTGAATTGAATTGCGATATTGTTCTGCTTTAATTTCAATATGTTCATTGCAGGAGTAGCACTGGAATACCGATCCACGGTGTAACAGCGGACAGAGCAACGCTACATCCTATCATGGTAAGAAATTCATCCCGTTATTCCTTCTTTAATTTAAGCCAACTGACATGGTGAGAAACATCAAACTGAGTATGTTTTCGCCATTCGAAACATAAATTATTAGTTTTCTGTCCGCTGAATATTAAAGTCTAGAAAATTTTAAATTGGCTTCCGATATTGCTCTGCCTTAATTTCAATATGTTCATTGCAGGGGTAGCACTGGAATACTGATCCACCGTGTAACAGCGGACAGAGCAATGCTACATCCTATCAGGGTAAGAAATTCATCCCGTTATTTCTTCTTTAATTTAAACCAACTGATATGATGAGAAACATCAAACTGAGTATGTTTTCGCCATTCGAAACATAAATGATTAATTTTCTGTCCGCTGAGTATTAAAGCCTACAAGATTCTATATTGGCATGTGATATTGCTCTGCCTTAATTTCAATATGTTCATTCCAGGGGTAGCACTGGAATACTGATCCACCGTGTCACAGCGGACAGATCAATGCTACATCCTATTAGGGTAAGAAATTCATCCCGTTATTTCTTCTTTAATTTAAACCAACTGACATGATGAGAAACATCAAACTGAGTATGTTTTCGCCATTCGAAACATAAATGATTAATTTTCTTGTCCGCTGAATATTAAAGTCTACAAAATTTTAAATTGGCTGCCGATATTGCTTTGCCTTAATTTCAATATGTTCATTCCAGGGGTAGCACTGGAATAACGATCCACCGTGTAACAGCGGACGGAGCAACGCTACGTCCTATCATGGTAAGGAATTCATCCCGTTATTTCTTCTTTAATTTAAACCAACTGACATGGTGAGAAACATAAAACTGAGTATGTTTTCGTTATTCGAAACATAAATGATTAATTCTCTGTCCGCTGAATATTAAAGCCTACAAGATTCTAAATTGGCTTCTGATATTATTCTGCCTTAATGTCAATATGTTCATTCCAGGGATAGCACTGGAATACTAATCCACCGTGTAACAGCGGACAGAGCAATGCTACATTTTATCATGGTAAGAAATTCATCCCGTTATTTCTTCTTTAATTACAACCAACTGACATAATGAGAAACATCGAACTGAGTATGTTTTCGCCATTCGAAACATAAATTAATAATTTTCTATGCGCTGAATATTAAAGTCTACAAAATTCTGAATTGGCTTCCGATATTGTTCTGCTTTAATTTCAATATGTTCATTCCAGGGGTAGCACTGGAATACCGATCCACCGTGTAACAGCGGACAGAGCAACGCTACGTCCTATCATGGTAAGGAATTCATCCCGTTATTTCTTGTTTAATTTAAACCAACTGACATCATGAGAAACATCAACCTGAGTATGTTTTCGCCATTCGAAACATAAGTGATTAATTTTCCGTCCGCTGAATATATAAAAGTCTACAAAGTTTTAAATTGGCTTGCGACATTGCTCTGTCTTAATTTCAGTATTTTCATTTCAGGGGTAGCACTGGAATACTGATCCACCGTGTAACAGCGGACAGAGCAATGCTACAGTTAGTGTGTGTCTGCAATTCAAAACACACATACTTGTTCAGCTTTTGCCCTGAATCTTAAATCTTTCCAAATTTTTATTTCAGTTTGGTATTATACCGCTTAATTTTCATGTGTCTTTTTCAGGGATAGCACTGCAATACTGAGCAACCATGCAAGATCGGTTGGAAAAAATGGAGATTCTATCAACGTAAGGTAGCTATTTCATTTGTTTTTTTATATAATATAAATTTTCATGATGAGACAACAAAAATTAGTATGTGTCTGCCATTCACAACACACATAATTTTTCTACTTTTCCTCTGCATATTAAATATTTCCAAACTTTTATTTCAGTTTTGATATTATCCCCCTTAATTTCCATGTGTCTTTTTCAGCAGTAGCACTACAATACTGAGTAACCATGCAAGATCGGTTCGAAAAATGGAGATTCTATAAAGGTAAGGTAACTATTTTATTTGCTTTTCTTAGTATAATATAAATTTCCTGATGGGAACCCCAAAATGAGTATGTTTCTGCCATTCAAAACACACATGGTTTTTCTACTTTTCCGTTGATTATTAAATCTTTGCAAATTTTTAGTTCAGTTTCGATATTATCCCCCTTAACTTTCATGTGTCTTTTTCAGAGATACCACTGCACTACCGAGCAACCATGCAAGAGCGTTTGGGAAAAATAGAGATTCTATCAAGGTGCGGTTGCTATTTCATTTGTTTTTGTTAGTATAATATAAATTTACATGATGAGAAAACCAAATTTAGAACGTTTCTGCCATTCACATACCTTTTCTACTTTTCCGCTGATTATTAAATCTTTCCAAATTTTTAATTCAGTTTCAGGTTTTGGGGTTGAGCTATGGGCCAGCACCCCATACTCGTAGAAAATTGAAAATAGCTAAATATCTTACAAACAAGCCTCGGAACGCTGATGGTCAAAACAAAGAACGAACACGCAAACGGAAACGGACTTTGATAATGCGAACTTGGAACATACAAGGCATGAACACTAAAAAAGTTGAAGTATTTCGTCAACTGGAAGCCTATAACATTGAAATCGGAACTCTAACAGAAACAAAAAGGAAGGGAAATGGTATAGAGGAATACGAAAACTATCTACATATATTCAGTGGTGTCAGTAAAGATAAAAGAGCCCGTGCAGGCGTATCAAAAATAATTAATAAAAAGTGGAAGAAGTGTATTAGAATGTGGGAAGCAGTGAACGAAAGAATCCTAACGGCTGAAATAGAAATCCTAGGACATGACCTCGTTATTATTGCAATATATGGTCCGACGGAAGATGCAAACATTGAAGAGAAGGAACAATTTGAAACAGAATTAACAAATATTCTAGATGGGATAATAATCGGAAAGAAATAGTAACAATGGGTGACCTAAATGCTAGGGTAGCTAGAATAGACCATGATACAGTAGTTGGGCGGTTTGGAGAGGAAACACTCAATGACAACGGAATAAGATGAATTGAAACATGCGACAGGTATGCACTAAAAATTATGAATGGCTAATTTAAACATAAGGACATACACAAATATACATGGCGGCAAACAACACGTCAATTAAAAAGTATTATTGACTATATAATACTACGACAACATTACAAAATAAAAACTCTGGATGTTAGAATCTATAGAGGAGCGGAATGTGGTACAGACCACGGCCTCCTCCGAACCAACCTGCATTTTACACTTAAAAGTAGGCCAGCGGGAGCTCGAAATATCCAAAGTAAAGGAAAACCATTACATGATGTTAAATATAATATAAGATCATTGGAACACGAGTCTACCGTCTTCCCATATAAAATAAGACTGGCTGCAAAAATATTATATGGAATCAGGGGAAGTACGGAGCAGATGTACGAAACTCTAAAGGAGAAAATAAAAGAAGCGGCAAACGATGCACTAGGAGAAGAGAATAAGTAGCTTAATAAATGTACGGAATGCTGGTGGAATGAAGAACTGGAAGAGATGGTAAAAGATAAACAAGGACGGTATCAAAAGTGGCTAGCGACGGGAAACCCAGAAGACAGAAGATGTTACTCTCAAGCAATAAGAGATACAAAAAAGGCTGTAATAAAAGCAAAAAATTAATCATGGGAAAAAATATTTAAGGGTATTGACGAATACATGGGTGGAAGTAAGACAAGAGAAGCGTGGAAAGTAATAATCGCTGTAAGGAAAGACAATACAAACAAAATAAACTTACCTGTTGCAGATCTAGACCAGTGGAGAAAATATTTTGAAAGTTTACAACAAGAGGATAGAGAAGAATATATGCGGATACAGGATACGCCCCAAAACAGTACTGCGAACACACAAGTAGAAGAGATAACGATAGAAGAAATATATGCGGCACTAAAGCATACAAAGAATGGTAAAGCTCCAGGCCCCGGAGGCATCCCAATCGAGCATATAAAACACAGCCCGTCTAGTGTAATTGATGTACTAGCCGAAATATTTAATAAGTGTCTTATTAATAGAGAAGTGGTGCCTAAAGAATGGACGTTGGCATACATCAGTCCAATACACAAAAAAGGAAATAAAATGAATATGACAAATAACAGAGGCATTAGCGTAACATCCTCGATTAGGAGGCTGTACGGGCGTATATTGAAAACTAGGATAGAAAACAAATCTGAAGATATCGAAGAACAATCTGGATTTAGAGCGGGTAGGTCCTGTGTCGATAACATATTTACTCTTCGGCAATTAATAAACAAACGGCATATGTATAACACTGAAACGCATATGGTTTTTGTAGACTTACAAAAAGCATACGACATCGTTCCGTTGACGAAGATGTTTGCTATGCTTGAAAAAAGTACCATATACTAAGACTACATAGATGCAATACAGAAGTTCTATAATAACTGCTACAGTATGGTTAAAATTGGAAACTTAGTGTCAGATTGTTTTAAAACAAACGAAGGTCTGCGGGAACGATGCTGTATTGCTCCAACGTTTTTGAAATTATACAGTGCAAATGTTCTATATGAATGGCAAAGAAAATGCCGAGCAATGGGAGTCCTCATGTACGATGATTATTTACAAACTTTGTTATTTGCAGATGACCCGGTCGTCATAGCACAAGACCAGGAAGATATTGAATATATGATGAGAAAATTACATTAAACTTATGAAAAATGGGATCTGCAAATTAACTACGACAAAACCAAGTATCTGGTAATAGGGGATGACCCGACTGACCTAGTCTTACCAATTGGAACAATAAAGGGGTGCAATGATTATAAATACCTGGGAGTAACTAGAAGGAAATAGACATAAAGATAAGACATGGCAAGCAAGCCATACAAAAACTAAATTCCGTATTCTGGTCGAAACAATAAAAACGCAAACAAAACGAAGGATATACAAGTCAGTTGTAGAAAGTATCCTGATTTATGGATCAGAAGTCTGGGAATTGACAAAGCGTAACAGCATGCGAATAAATACCGTTGAAATGGATGCAATGAGAAGAAGCTGCAGAATATCCCGAGAACAACACGTTACAAATGATGAAATCAGAACTAGAATGCGAGCGGAAGTGACAGTACTAGACACCATTGAATCAAGGCAACTATTATGGTACGGCCATATGAGAAGAATGGGCCCTGAAAGGTGGCCGAACCGAATTTAGGAATGGGTTCCTAGGAGACGGAGAAGAGGCCGGCCGCCTAGATAATGGCAAGATGGAATTAGAGAATCCATGACCAATCTAGAAGCAAATGACTGGCAATATAAAAAGCAATGGCGCGTAGGATGCGAGAACCGGCAAACATAAGCTGGAGCAAACTCGTTTATATATATAATTCAGTTTCGATATTATACCCCTTAATTTTCATGTGTCTTTTTCAGAGGTAGCACTGCAATACTGAGCAACCATGCAAGATCGGTTCGAAAAAATTGAGATTCTATCAAGGTAAAAGGTAGCTATTTCATTCGTTCTTGTTAGTATAATATAAATTTACATGATGAGAAACCCATAACTACTATGATTCTGCCATTCAAAACACACCTGATTTTTCTACTTTTCCGCTGATTATTAAATCTTTGCAAATTTTTAGTTCAGTTTCGATATTATACCTCTTAACTTTCATGTGCCTTTTTCAGGGTTAGCACTGCAATACTGAGCAACCATCCAAGATCGGTTCGAAAAAATCAATATTCCATCAAGGTAAGGTAGCTATTTCATTTGTTTTTGTTAGTATAATATACATTTACATGATGAGAACAACAAAATGAGTATGTTTCTGCCGTTCAAAACACACATGATTTTTCTAATTTTCCGCTGATTATTAAATCTTTTCAAATCTTTGGTGCAGTTTCGATATTATCCCTCTTACTTTTCATGTGCCTTTTTCAGGGTTAGCACTGCAATACTGAGCAACCATCCAAGATCGGTTCGAAAAAATGAATATTCCATCAAGGTAAGGTAGTTATGTCATTTCTTTTTGTTAGTAGAATATACATTTACATGATGAGAAACCCAAAATTAGTATGAATCTGCCATTCAAAACACACCTGATTTTTCTACTTTTCCGCTGATTATTAAATCTTTTCAAATCTTTGGTGCAGTTTCGATATTATCCCTCTTACCTTTCATGTGCCTTTTGCAGGGTTAGCACTGCAATACTGAGCAACCATGCAAGATCGGTTCGAAGAAATTGAGATTCTATCAAGGTAAAAGGTAGCTATTTCATTCGTTCTTGTTAGTATAATATAAATTTACATGATGAGAAACCCATAACTACTATGATTCTGCCATTCAAAACAGACCTGATTTTTCTGCTTTTCCGCTGATTATTAAATCTTTGCAAATTTTTAGTTCAGTTTCGATATTATACCTCTTAACTTTCATGTGCCTTTTTCAGGGTTAGCACTGCAATACTGAGCAACCATCCAAGATCGGTTCGAAAAAATCAATATTCCATCAAGGTAAGGTAGCTATTTCATTTGTTTTTGTTAGTATAATATACATTTACATGATGAGAACAACAAAATGAGTATGTTTCTGCCGTTCAAAACACACATGATTTTTCTAATTTTCCGCTAATTATTAAATCTTTCCTAATTTCAAGTTCAGTTTCGATATTATCCCTCTTAACTTTCATGTGCCTTTTTCAGGGTTAGCACTGCAATACTGAGCAACCATCCAAGATCGGTTCGAAAAAATGAATATTCCATCAAGGTAAGGTAGTTATTTCATTTCTTTTTGTTAGTAGAATATACATTTACATGATGAGAAACCCAAAATTAGTATGATTCTGCCATTCAAAACACACCTGATTTTTCTACTTTTCCGCTGATTATTAAATCTTTTCAAATCTTTGGTGCAGTTTCGATATTATCCCTCTTACCTTTCATGTGCCTTTTGCAGGGTTAGCACTGCAATACTGAGCAACCATGCAAGATCGGTTCGAAGAAATTGAGATTCTATCAAGGTAAAAGGTAGCTATTTCATTCGTTCTTGTTAGTATAATATAAATTTACATGATGAGAAACCCATAACTACTATGATTCTGCCATTCAAAACACACCTGATTTTTCTGCTTTTCCGCTGATTATTAAATCTTTGCAAATTTTTAGTTCAGTTTCGATATTATACCTCTTAACTTTCATGTGCCTTTTTCAGGGTTAGCACTGCAATACTGAGCAACCATCCAAGATCGGTTCGAAAAAATCAATATTCCATCAAGGTAAGGTAGCTATTTCATTTGTTTTTGTTAGTATAATATACATTTACATGATGAGAACAACAAAATGAGTATGTTTCTGCCGTTCAAAACACACATGATTTTTCTAATTTTCCGCTGATTATTAAATCTTTCCTAATTTTAAGTTCAGTTTCGATATTATCCCTCTTACCTTTCATGTGCCTTTTGCAGGGTTAGCACTGCAATACTGAGCAACCATCCAAGATCGGTTCGAAAAAATTGAGATTCTATCAAGGTAAAAGGTAGCTATTTCATTCGTTCTTGTTAGTATAATATAAATTTACATGATGAGAAACCCAAAATTAGTATGATTCTGCCATTCAAAACACACCTGATTTTTCTACTTTTCCGCTGATTATTAAATCTTTTCAAATCTTTGGTTGAGTTTCGATATTATCCCTCTTAACTTTCATGTGCCTTTTTCAGGGTTAGCACTGCAATACTGAGGAGCAACCATCCAAGATCGGTTCGAAAAAATGAATATTCCATCAAGGTAAGGTAGCTATTTCATTTGCTTTTGTTAGTATAATATACATTTACATGCTGAGAACACCAAAACGAGTATTTTCTGCCATTCAAAACACACATGATTTTTCTACTTATCCGCTGAATATTAAATCTCTCCGAATTTGTAGTTAACTTCTGATATTATATCCCTTAACTTTAATGTGACTTTTTCAGGGATAGCATTGCAATACTGAGCAACGATGCAAGAGCGAATTCCAAAACTCTACATTCTATTAAGGTAAGGCCGCAATGTCATTTGTTTTTGTTAACATAAAACTAATTTATATGTTTAAAAACAAAAAAAAAATTATATGTTTCCTATTTTAATATTTTAATATTAATTTTAATTTTAATATCTCTTTTCCAAAGGAAGTGCTGTAATTAAAATCCATCATGCATGAATAGACCTAATAGCACTCAAACCTATTAAATTACTGGACACATTTCTTATGTTTACGTTTAATTTCTACTAGTTGGCATGATGAAAATTAACAAAATAATAGGCTCTCTCATTTGAAATCTAGAGAAATGTACTTCATGCGTTGAATTAGTTTTGTTAATATTATGTATTCGGTATTCATAGTACCCCGTCATAGTTATAATGTGTCTTTGCCAAAAGCAGTGATGTAATAAAAATCAACCATGGAAAATTACACGTAAAGCACTTAAATCTATGCTAATACTGCACACATTTTGTTATGTTCTCATTGATTTCCCAGTAATTGGTAATATTAAAAATAGCAAAGTTAATAAATTGTCTACTATTCGAAAGCTTTTATTATGTTGAATTATACCTTCAAAATATAGCCGGTGCTCATATTATTGTTACGCCTTATTTTGAGTGTGTTTTGCCATGAGGATAATAATAAGCAACCATGCAAGAGCAGCTCTAGAAGCACTAAAATCTAACTAGGTACAGTAGCATTTTGCATGTTCTAGTTCATTGACCACTAATTTGTATATTGAAAAATATCAAAATTAATTTGTTTCCGCCATTCAAAGCGTAGATATATTTTAATTACTTACCCAGAATTTTAATCTTGTCGAAATAATCAATCCGGATCCGCTATTATTCGGCCTTAATAGTAGTATTCCTTTTACAGGGTTAGCACTGTAATTTTGACCAACCATTTTAGACGACACCTGAAAATACTTGATTCTAAAAATGTACTACAGCAAGTTATTTTTTTATCATTTTTTTATTCATTTGCCACTAATAGGTATGATAAAAAGCATTCAAAGCGTAGACGTATTTTATTCACTTACGCTGAATTCCGACTTCTGTATCCTGTTCGGGTATTATACGGCCCTAATAGTAATATTCCTCTTCCCGCTGTAGCACTGTAATTTTGATCAACCAGGCTAGATGAGACCTGAAAATACTTGATTGTAATAAGGTATGGCAGGAATTTCTTTTCCTCTTGTTCATTTGACACTACTTCAATAAACAACAAAATGAATAAGTTTCCTACATTAAAAAATCGACGTATTATATTTACTTACTGAATTTTAGCTTTTTCGAAATTAACAATCCTGTTTGGATATTATCCGGCCGAAATTATAATATCCCTTTCCAGCATTCGTACTGCAATTTTAATTAACCATGTTAGATGACACCTGGAAATACTTCATTATGATAATATATGGCAGCAATTTCATTTGATCTTGTTTATTTAAGACTAATAGGTATGATAAAAATCAACAAAATGAATAGTTTCTGCAATAAAAACATAGATAGTTGTACTATATTCACTTACATAGAATTTTAACTTTGTTAAATGAGATCTTAAAATAGTTGATTCTAACAAGGTATGGCAGCTATACCCTTTGTTGTTGTTAGTTTGATGCTAATCGGTTGATGAAACCAACAAAATCCATATGTTTCCTCCACTGAAACTGTAGATCTATTTTATTCGCGTGAGCGCTATTTAATTTCAGCCAAAGTTCTCAGTCCTGTTCGGATATTTTTTTACTTCACTTTCGAAACACCAAAACGTCTACGCTCCTAATAGAAACAGAAGTGTTCTTACCTAAGTCTTTGCTTTTCTCAGGTAGCTGTTTATAAAGATAATATAAACTAATAATACGCTGTTACAAAAAAAATGGCCTAGACCAAAAACAGCTTATATGTCTTCCATACTGAAGTTAAAAATAAATACATTTATTCTTTGTTAAATTCTAGACATAATTAGTTTTTCAAGCCAATTTTAAGTTCACAATAAATAGTATTTTGATACAAAAAAATCAGTTTGTAAATGTATTTAGGACACGTCTAATATATCCAAAACGTTGATTCTTTAATTGCTCTGGCAGCCTCTTTCCGCAATATGTTTCTTCTGCCAACCATACACTTTTGGCTTCTGATTCATAGTACCGCAATCATCTTTAATTCAGTTATACGCCTTTCTTCTAAAGCATAAATGCAGTTTTCTACTTTCATTTACTTTATGCGAAACTTTAATTATCAATTGTTCAATATAATTTTTACTGAATAAGTTCAAGAAAATATCCTACTTGTTTTTCTCACGCCTGTGTGCATCGTACGCGCCACTTGCAGGCTCTGCCTTAATGCGGGATAATATATGTATGGAAGTACACAGGGAATTTTTCTTTTTGGTATACATTGTCCATGTATACTTAAAAAAAACGCGTCAATTACGGCTATTATGTAGGCTACCAACCAACTATACAGAAAACTAAAAAACAGAAGCATGCAGAAACGTCACTTTAGTTGTAAATTATTTTAGCATGAAGGTTATGTTCGATATGGTGTTTATATAAATAGGTATATCAAAATAAGTAGACCAACAACGACGATTATTATTGTAAAACATTAAATATTAATAACAGAAGACGGAAATGAAAATAAAAACAACAGTTACAACAAGTATTCGAAATGGCCACCTTGCACTTCTAAACAATAACCTAAACCATGTTGAAAAGCACGCACAGCATTCGCAAGAAAGTCAGGATTCAAGCTATTGCATTCAGTACGTATGCGATCTTTTAATTTGTCAATACTTTGTATTGGAATATTTGTATAAATTTTTGATTTCAGGTGTCCCCAAGCAAAGAAGTCATTGGGCGACAAATCTGCAGAACGTGGGGGCCACGGTAAGGGACCGAATCTCCTTATCCAACGTCCTGGAAACCTGTAGTTTAGAAAGTTTCTTATGGCATTCGTGGAACGCGGAGGGGCTCCATCCATCTGAAACCATGGGTCATCAATGTTTAAGTGTTCTATTACCGGAATAATGTCGTTCCTTAATAGCTCTAAAAGTTTGGCTGTATTGAAATATGGACCGATAAGCTTATTTTCAACTATTCTTATCTTAACTTTCTCAGTGTACTGACTGTGAGTTAAGTTTTGTAAATGGGGGTTACTACGGGCCCAATATCTAAGGAATAAGATTACCAGATAATGGATAGCGGATTGATGAGGAATTATAATACACACCGAAAATTTCGTAAATTGACTTCTCCATTTTTTATTGTGAAAGTTGCTTTATCACTAAAAACTATCTTATTTAAAATGTATTGATGTTCATTTAGCAAATTAAAGAATGTTTCATAAAAGATTGTTCTTTTTTCTTTGTCTCCATCGAATAGTTGTTGGTGATTTGTACGATTTATATTTTAGTGTTATATAAATACCCAGGTTTTATAAATATTAAAATGTGAACCTATTTCTTATAGTGATACTATGGGGTTTTCTTCAACGTAGCATAAAATATTTAATTTCATTTCATTACTTTTAATTCTTATTTTAAGGGAATTTATTACGCATCCCTCTGATTTAAATTTTCTAACAATTGTTTGTATGGTTTGAATACAAGGAATAGGTCTTTCTGGATATTTTACTGAAAATAAGTCTCGCACAGTTCTTAAGCTGTTACCATTCTGACACCACATTAGAATTTCCACTTTTTCGACTTTACTGTGCATGGTTGTATAAGAAACGTAATAAGACACTAAATAAAGATTAATTTTATTTTTTAACATTGAACATTTTGGCCACAGCATGCTTCAGTTTTCTGTATAGTTGGTTGCCTGCATAATAGGCGTAATCGATACGTTCTTCTAAAAGTATACATAGACAATGTATACTAAAAAGAAAAATTGCCTGTATTATCCCGCATTAATTGTAAAGTTTTTTTTCGTTGCGAGGCACTGTAATTTTAGTAGGTTGAGACGCTAAAACAATTAATTCTAACATGGTACGGCAGCTATTTCTTCTGTTATTGTTCGTTTTACAGTAATAGGTATCATGAAAAACAAGGCAGAAAATATGTTATATCCTTTGAATACGTTAACGTATTTTATTCACCTGCGCTAAATTTTAATTTTCTCCAAATTACAACTACTGTTTGGACATTATCCGAGCTAAATTTAATATTTTATTAATTCTTCTGTAATTTTAAACAATAATTCTAGATGAGACCTGAAAATAGTTGATTATAACAAGGCGTTTGTCTGATAATATCGGGAACGAGAAAAAACAAGAAAATAAGTATCTATTGAAAATGCGGACAATATATTATTCACTTGCACTGAGTTTTAACATTGTCAAAATTAGCTGTCCTATTTGGATATTATCCCAAGTTATTTTAGTAGCTCCTTTCCAGGTGTAGCACAGCAATTTTCATTAACTATGTTAGATGAGACACGAAAGTAGTTGATTTTAAGGAGGTACAGCAGCAATTTCGTTTGTTATTTTTCGCTTAATATGAATAGATATCACGAAAAACCACAAAATAAATATGTTTTATCTAACAAAAAGTTGACTTACATATGATATTTATATTCACTGAATTTTAACCTTGTCATAATTAGCTGTCCTATTCGGATATTATCCCAAGTCATTTTTAATATTTTTAGTAGCTCCTTGTTATATTCTTCTAAAACTTGCCGCTCTATATGAATTAATTTTTTAATTTAAAACGTTATTTTAATTGCCGTTTGTATGTTAACAGTTTTGGTTATTTTGCGGTTTTTATAAGATTGAGTTATGTTGACAGTTTTCTTTTGTAAGGCTTAAATTGCCGAAGATTGTTTGTTCGCGCTTGACCTTAAACGCTTCTGAGAATTCACGTGTCCATGGTTCTAAAACATTTCATGACATTTCGAAATATGGTGTAATCTTTTGGGGGAAATGCAGCTTCATGTCGCGTTAACCCTTTGAGTACTGGTTGTTACACCTGAAAACCACCTTTTAATAAATTTGTATCTATAGTCCTGGTGGTTCTCCATCCAAACCACTACTGCTAGTTGTTACTGGTGGCCCCCTCTTGTATAAAAAAATTTAACTTTGCACTTATTATAGAGCTACGCTGTCCTATGTTGATATCTTTGAGCGTGTTTTGTGGCAGTAGCTCAAGTGGTAGCTCTTTTGTGTTTATTTCGAGCTTCTGCTATTAGGCGATGAAAATGGCAGGTACGTAATAAAATTATTTGGCATTTGATAATTAATTTGTATTTGCCTAGTTTTCTAATAAATGTCCACTGTTTTATTATAACTAATTTGGGTGGTATGCATATGGAACCACCAGGGCCATAGCAGTCGGCTTTTGTTTTTATTAAGACACACACATTTGAGGCTAAATTTACAACGTTACGTATCAAATTTGCAATTTTGTTATAATACCCCGAAATTACCATTTCACACTTATTATAGCGAGAAAAAGTGCCTGGACTTATAGTGAACTAGAAGATATGGATAAAGAAGATTTCTATGAGTTGATAGAAGAAATTCCATCAGGTAGTGCATCTGAAGTTTCCGATGCAGAATCTGACGACGAGCTTTTTGATATTGTTGCAATGGAAATTGATATTTTACCGACCGCATCAATGATATAACAAATAATGACAACTTTGATTTCGAAGATGAACTACCTTTGAACCAGTTGCCTGTTTCAAATAATAAACGTGTTTCTAAAAAAAAAAACGAGGATGAAGTCTTCACGTTCATCAAGCAAAATTTATTTGAAGAACCGGATCCATTTACCGAGCCGTATGGTCCTGCAAATATTGGAGATGAACTTGAAACACCCTGTCAACTATTTGGTTGCTTGTTTTCTGAAGAACTTCTCGCAAATATTGCGTTTCAAACGAACCAATACGCAACACAAAAACTGGCCATGGACATTTCAAACCAACTACACCAGAAGAATTCAAAGTATTTCTAAGCATAAATATTCTCATTGGATTAAAAAAATCGCCCAGCAATAAGGATTATTGGTCCTCCCTACCGGAAATGCGAGACACATTTATGTCCAGTCATATGTCTCGAGACCGATTTCGCTGGATTCTTAGTTATCTACATCTTGCTGATAACGAAGTTCAGCCAGCACGTGGAAATCAAAACTTTGATAAATTATACAAGGTTCGATTATTACTTGACGCACTGTCAGACACTTTCCAAAAGTATTAGAACCCCGGAACTTTCCAATCCATCGATGAATCTATGATAAAGTTCAAAGGGCGTTCTTCTTTGAAGCAATTTATGCGCGATAAACCCATAAAGAGTGGTTATAGAGTTTGGGTCAGAGCGGACGAATCTGAGTATGTGTCGGAATTGCAGATATATACAGGAAAAATAGCAAAAACATTGTGGAAGTAGGTTTGGGCGAACGGGTAGTGAAAGATCTGACGCAACGTTTGAAGGGAAAAAACCACAGAGTAACGTTTGAAAGTTTTTTTCAAGCGTAACGTTACTGAAACAATTAAAAGTGGAAAAAATATATGCTTGCGGAACAATAAAGCAAGAAAGAAAGCACGTTCCTAAGGATTTTGTTGTTGACAAGTCTTTGAAGAGGGGTGATTCCGACTGGAAGATGTCGGCAGGTGGAATACTATGCATAAAATGGATGGACAACAGAGTAGTCCATTTTGTGAGCAATTATCATAATCCCGAAAGCCTAAAATTTACAAATAGGCGGCTAAAAGACGGTTCTCAACAACAGGTAACATGACCAGACGTTGTAGTGGATTACAACGCCCATATGGGATATGTTGACAAAGCCGACTTTTGGAAAAGCTGTTACGCGGTTAATCGAAAAAGTAAAAGATGGTGGCTAACAATATTTTGGCACTTTGTCGACACTACAGTTGTCAATGCGTTTATTTTATTTTATAAACGGTCAATGGGAACTTCAATGGATCTGAAATCTTTCAGACTCCATGTACTTGCTGGACTGATAGGAGCAAAGCAGCCCGATGATAATCCAAGAGGAAGGAGAAGCAATGGGAAGGCTATAAAGACTGGACAACCAATAAGGGGAACGTCACTACGCTGTGCGAATTCTAGCAGAAAGAAGAAGCCGCACAGAAGTCAATGGAAATGTAGTGTCTGTCAAATAGGCCTTTGCTTGTCCAAAGACAGAAATTGTTTTTACCCATATCACACACGTTAGAATCCCAACATTTATGTATTTCGTGTATTTTAGATCATTATTAAAAATATATTATCCACTAGAACAGTTACTTATTTCTTGCACTAGAGTCCTGGTGGTTAAGACGGTTAACCACCAATTATTTAAACAATGTAACAACATTTAAAGTAAAAATGATTAGAAATGACTTATAGATACGGCTTTTAAGCTAAGTATGCCACAAAAAAAATATTTTAGGGTTTTTGAATTTCAAGGCTCAAAGGGTTAAGTAGTCAGACAATTTTCGATCTCTGATGGCTCCGGATCTCCGAAAAGTCCATTAAAAGGGGAGCCGTAATTAAGTTAAGTGCTGTAGGGGCGGCTATTGGGTTTTTTTCGAGGGGTGTCCGTTATGTGTGAGTTTCGTCTCGCTGTTTTACCAAGGGGTACAAACAGACCATCGACTACTGTCAGATTTAAAGCAAACACACTGGATTCAATCCCGGTAAAAGCAATTCTGTGTGAATTAGCCGATCGCCTTCGGCGGATTAATTTTCGAGCCCAGCTCCTGTCCCTCTGCTGTTGGCGTTGGTGCGAAGAGCGCATCAAAGTTCCTTGAAGTCGTCTACCCTTTTTCTCGGACCTAAAAGTACCCCAGACTGTACCTACATCGGGGAAGGAAAAAAAAGGAACAACCCAGTATTGTGCCGGCCGCTCTCAGAATCGTTTAAGGTAAAAATGTAGTTTTTGTGTTGTGAGAAAGAAACCCCTTTTTTTGCGTTAACTTGCAAACTTCAAATTTTGCCTTCATGTAACTAGAAAAACGACCTTCAGTTGCCGTTTGTGGTGTTTGCTGTTAATTATAAAGTTAACAAAATTATATCCTATTTTATTCTTGTGAACTTCGGCGTCCCTGGGCACGCAGCTGCATGAAAAACGTAAATATCGTTGCACCAGCGGCGGCGAGTTTTTTTAACGTTCTAAAATTAAAAATATTTATTCCAGAATCATAGGGTTATCATTTGTTGTCATTTTCTTGTACTGTGTCATTTTTAACAGTTTAATTATATTTCCGTTAAAAATTTACTGCTTCTTCTTATTGTGTCTTTTGTATTTGTTTGTGTACGAATTTTGCAACCTTCATATATACAGGAGGAGGCACAATAAAGGTGAGTTCCAATCCCGTAAGCTGTTGGCCTGTCGGCCTTCCACGAGGACCTACTATCAGCTGGATTTGGAAGGTGGTGCCCACTAATTTTGACTTACCCTGTACATAACTACGATGATTTCCTCCCGTAAGCGATTTTGGGAACTGCCCCTACTCCTCTGAGGTAAGTGGTAGGCCATCTTCCACCTATCCGGTTGCGGGTCGACGGAAAAGCTCGTTTGGCCCGTAACATCCGTTCCAGGTGTAGCACAGCAATTTTCATTAACCATGTAGATGAAACACGAAAGTAGTTGATTTTAACGAGGTACAACAGCAATTTCGTTTGTTATTTTTCGTTTAATACTGATAGATATGATGATAAACCAGAAAATGTATATGTTTTATCTATTCACAACGTTGACTTATATATGATATTCACTTCCACTGAATTTTAACCTTGTCAAAATTAGCTGTCCTATTCGGATATTATCCCAAGTTATTTTCAATATTTTTAGTAGCTCTTTTCCAGGTGTAGCACAGTAATTTTCATTAACCATGTTAGATGACACACGAAAATAGTTGACTTTAAGGAGGTACAGCAGCAATCTCGTTTGTTATTTTTCGTTTAATATTAATAAATATGATGAAAAACCAGAAAATGAATATGTTTTATCTATTCAAAACGTTGACTTACATATGATATTCACTTCCACTGAATTTTAACCTTGTCAATATTAGCTGTCCTATTCGGATATTATCCCAAGTTATTTTCAGTATTTTTAGTAGCTCTTTTCCAGGTGTAGCACAGTAATTTTCATTAACCATGTTAGATGACACACGAAAATAGTTGACTTTAAGGAGGTACAGCAGCAATTTCGTTTGTTATTTTTCGTTTAATATTAATAGATATGATGAAAAACCAGAAAATGAATCTGTTTTATCTATTCAAAACGTTGACTATCATATGATATTCACTTCCACTGAATTTTAACCTTGTCAAAATTAGCTGTCCTATTCGGATATTATCCCAAGTTATTTTCAATATTTTTAGTAGCTCTTTTCCAGGTGTAGCACAGTAATTTTCATTAACCATGTTAGATGACACACGAAAGTAGTTGACTTTAAGGAGGTACAGCAGCAATCGCGTTTGTTATTTTTCGTTTAATATTAATAAATAAGATGAAAAACCAGAAAACGAATAATATGTTCTATCTATTCAAAACGTTGACTTTCATATGATATTCCGATGTTATCCCAAGTTATTTTCAATATTTTTAGTAGCTTCTTTTCAGGTGTAGCACAGTAACTTTCATTGACCATGTTATATGAGACACGAAAGCAGTTGATTTTAAGGAGGTACAGCAGCAATCTCGTTTATATTTTTCGTTTAATATTAATAGATATGATGAAAAACCAGAAAATGAATGTGTTTTGCCTATTCAAAACGTTGACTTTCATATGATATTCATTTCCACTGAATATTAACATTGACAAAATTAGCTGTTCTAGTCGGATATTATCCCAAGTTATTTTCAATATTTTTAGTAGCTCTTTTCCAGGTGTAGCACAGTAATTTTCATTAACCATGTTAGATGAGACACGAAAATTGTTGACTTCAAGAAGGTACAGCAGCAATCTCATTTGTTATTTTTCGTTTAATATTAATAGATATGATGAAAAACCAGAAAGTGAATATGTTTTATCTATTTAAAAGGTTGACTTACATATAATATTCACATCCACTGAATTTTGACCTTGGCAAATTTAGCTGTCCTATTCGGATATTATGCCAAGTTGTTTTCAATAATTTTAGTAGCTTTTTTCCATGTGTAGCACAATAACTTTCATTAACCATGTTATATGAGACACGAAAGCAGTTGACTTTAAGGAGGTACAGCAGCAATTTCGTTTGTTATTTTTCGTTTAATACTAATAGATATGATGAAAAACCAGAAAATGAATATGTTTTATCTATTTAAAACGTTGACTTACATATAATATTCGCATCCACTGAATTTTGACCTTGGAAAAATTAGCTGTCCTATTCGGATATTATGCCAATTTGTTTTCAATATTTTTAGTAGCTCCTTTCCAGGTGTAGCACAGTAGTTTTCATTGACCATATTAGATGCGACACGAAAGTAGTTGACTTTAATGAGGTAGAGTAGCAATTTCGTTTGTTATTTTTCGTTGAATACTAATAGATATGGTGAAAAACCAGAAAATGAATATGTTTTAACTACCTATTCAAAACGTTGACTTACATATGATATTCACATCCACTGAATTTTAACATTGTCAAAATAAGCTGTCCTATTCGGGTAATATCCCAAGATATTTTCAATATTTTTAGTAGCTCTTTTCCAGGTGTAGCACAGTAATTTTGATTACCCATGTTAGATGAGACACGAAAGTAGTTGACCTTAAGGAGGTACAGCAGCAATCTCGTTTGATATTTTTCGTTTAATATTAATAGATATGATGAAAAACCAGAAAATGAATATGTTTTATATTATATTATAT
>JABXWE010003610.1:0-62840 GCA_014611495.1 Limonius californicus
GGAAATTACAATAAAAAGAAAAAATAAAAAATTGAACTTTAAGGCCCTATAATTTCTTAAGGAAGGACTTTTGTACTAAGGTATATTAGGTTTAATCGGTTTATTTTAACCTAAAGAATCTATGATTAAACGCTGGCCCATTCTTTCTGAGACACCCTGTATATATAGCGAGTTTGTACAGCCTAAACTGTCCGTGTCTCGCATCCTAAATGCCATAGGTCGTTGTCTTCCCGTAGGTCCTCTGCTAATTCCCGCTTGTCCATTGCCTTTCTCACATCATCGTTCCACGTTCTAGGTTGACGACCTCTCTTCCTTCTCTCGGGCGGAATCCATTCCCATATCCTCCGTGGCAACCTGTGGGTTTGCATACAACTCATATGTCCATTCCAAAACAATCTTTTTCTCTCTATTTCTTCTATTACTGGTACTTCTATTCTTATTCTTCTCCTAATCTCTTCATTTGTGATATGTTCCAGCCTACTTACTCCACAGCTTCGTCTTAAATAGTCCATCTCGGTCGTTAACCACTTTATTTCTTTTTGTGATTTCCCATGTTTCAGACGCATATGTGAGGATGCTCTTCACCATAGTATTATATGTATATATGTATATATATATATATATATATATATATGTATATGTATTCATTTTTGTTTGTTTCCGTAGATCCTTTAACCACAGAGTGAGTTAAGCTTTTGAGTTACTTGCTTTGTTTGAGTCATTCTACTTGTTATTTCTTTTTGGATGTTCCCTTCCTCTGACAACATTACTCCCAAATATTTGTATTCTCTACATACTTCTATACTCTTTCCTTCTACGTCTAGATCCCTTTAATTAAAATTAATTTTCAAACCCCATCTTTCGTAGGTTTCTGTCAGTTTCGTCATCGTGTATTTGATGTCGTCTTCCTCTAATGCTACTACTATCTGGTCATCTGTAAAAAGTAGAGAGTGGAAATACTCATTTTCTATTTCTGTACCCATAGGTTTACAATTTTCTTGCCATTCCTTTAACACTTCATTTATATATAGGTTAAAAAGGGTAGGCGATAGGCAGCAGTTCTGCCGCAGTCCTTTTGTGATTTTGAAGCCTGAAAATATTTTATTTCCAATCTTCATCACACTTTCCGCTTCATCATACATATCTTTAATTTGTCGATATGTTTCTGACTTAAATTCGTTTTTTCTAATAACTCCAACATTTTTGATATAGGGACAGTTTTCTCTAACGCTTTCTCTAAGTCGATAAAGACAACACCCGTTTCTCTACCTCTTACTCTTCTTCTTTCTATAATCTGTCTTAGCGAGAAAATATTGTTTACGCATAATCTTCCTGCGGTAAATCCCGATTATTCCTCTCCTATCTCTATTTCTCTTTCTCTCTTGATTTTAGTATCTTCCCGTACAGTCTTCCGATTGAAGATAATACACTTATCCCCCGATAGTTGTTAGAGCCTGTCTCTTTTTCCTGTTTTGTAAATTGAACTGATATAAGCCTGTAGCTACGTTTACTAAAAAAATGATACTTGCGAGGATAATACAGCTACCGGTTAAAAGGTCGCACGGCAGGATTTTACATTAGAAGTTTCGTTTTCAAATACCAGCACCAGTACATTACATGTTTAACGACCCCGCAAGGCATTGGCAAACGAGATAAATGTGTTGCTTAATAAATCTTCTCTGAAGTTGTAGTATTTAAGTTTAGTTGTAGGTCCTCTACGTCTGTTTCACTTTAAATCCCACAACACAGGCAAAAAATAAAAGATCACTATGTCTATAGAAAATAAAACATTAATCAGAAAAGCTTAGATCCAAACTCTATACAACTAATCCCTTAGAGAATCGTCGTTTTATCGTTTATAATTATTCTATCATTTTACTCTGAGTAAACCCGTAAATTAGCTTTAATTGGTCTCTAGAATTAATATAGTCTTCTTCTTCTTCTTCAACAAACGAATATTTTGTATGAACGTTAAAAGCACATTAAAATTAACTTTGCACGTTGCTAACGTCTGAAAACTGTAAATGCTGAAGTTTTCTATATTTCATTGTTATTTGGAAGCTTGAAAAAACTTCGTCATCTTGAAGCGATTGCCTATTATAAAAGTGACGTGGGCGCATTAAAAATATTCATTTCTATGCATTTGTGCGCTGTCACGTTATCTGTTTTTAACATTACCCTGTCTAACAAAAAGCTTTAATATCCGGTACGGCGTCCAATCTGCAAAAACGAGCTTTAGGTAGCAATAGGAGGTTTCAGTTATCCTTTTTGCAAGTAAATATATTAAAGGTAAATTTACTTCTCCTGAAGCTATTTCCCTTTGCGTATTTGAGACCAAATTGGATATTACAGTATTAAAATTTGATTTCAGCAAAATATTCACGTCGGCCTACGGAGGTAATACATACGATTTGGATTACAATTTAAACTTAAGTTTTCTTACTGAAATTGTGTTTGTTGAGATTGGTAGAAGCGTATTAGTATATAAACGAAAAAGTTTCACGGTTGGAATGGGAAATGAACCAAAAGAAAATGAAACAGCGATTTGGTGTAATAAGCTAATATAACATGCATCAATTTTTATCGCTTTTTATAAGGTATGATCCAAGTAGGGTTCCCAACTACCTCGGAGGACCTTCGCAAGGGAAGTACAAAATTTTACGAGTCATAAACGTCTAAAACTAATTTATTGCAACCCTTAAAACAAACAGTAAAGTGTAAGTGATGACTTTCATTTCTGTGGCACCTGCCTTGTAGCCCTCTTTAATATGTTACGGTTATTGTTGTTGCAATAAACTGGAAAAATGGTAATCGTCCAGATTTATTTCTAAAACTGAGATAAAACAAAAGCTTAAATCGACAGAAAATTATGCGTCCTAGAGAAACATTTGTCATTATATCAAATTTGAGAATCAGAAATACCGAAAGAAATATTTAAAATAAAAGAAATAAGAAATCCAAAGCAGCAAAATCTCTTTTGCAGAAAATTTGTTTTTGTTTCGTCTTACCTTCGCGAGCTGATACATGACACTTCATACTTCGCAGCAAGCATCTCGTTATCTCACAAGCCTACACCCACTTTAACCGTACGCTTCTTTGAATTTTGAGCAGATGTAATCGATAGTTGATGGATTGTTCCAATTCTCCAATGAATAATGATATAAGCAAATAAGTATTTTTCAGGCTCGAGATAAAGTCTTCCTTTGTTCGTAAGGAATGCGGTTTAGGAGTTAGAGGAATCTTTATTTCAAAACATTCACAAGTTTTCGTGTTAGGGCTCCATCGTGTCAGCAATCGATTGAAAGTTAAATTCGAACGTCGAACATGATATTGCAAATTAGCAAATGTGTGATTAGGTATATTCAATTAAACACTCAACAGGGGCTATTTAATGATTGGAGTTCATTAAATTAACGCTTTATATATTAGGCTTTATAATTGGGTCCTGAACCACACAAATGATAAACGTTGAAGTAACCCAAAATGGAAATTAAGCAGAAGAGGGAAATAAAACCTTACAATGTAGCGTCGCACTGAATCGGGGGTAATGTCGGTATATGATTATCATACCCGAATAACACAAACATATAAGGAGCATGTGTCATGATGCGGAATTGGATAAGTAATTAATCGACGGTATACCGTATTGGTTTTAGTTCTAATAGAGAAGTAAATTTTATCAGCTACTGCAGGAAGATGTCATGTTTTCGACAAAATATAGCCATTTGTTAAGGTCAGTATTAAGCCTTAGTAACAGGAACAGGCTAACGCAATATCAATATTTACAGGAAAATATTTTAACCAACATTGAGGTCATGATATACGTTTAACATTAACCTTTATCACCGCTAGGGAATACAAATGGGTTAAATTCAACGTACTCTTGGTTTTAATCCGGCGCAATAGTTATGTAAATTCCCCTAAAGCGATGGAAAATTATTTTCCAGACTAAGCATACTTTAGCGCTTTGACATATGTTATGTGTGATCTAGAAAGTATAAAATTTCCCGTTTTTCTTTCATTGCTAATTCATTTGAAATTATTCAACGCTAAAGTATATAAATTTATTCCCGAGGGTATGTGCATGCGATATAGTTCATTAATATATTTAAAATAAGTTTTTAAATCGCTTTTGAAATATAATGCAACCTAATGAATATTAAAACGGTTTGTTATGCAAGTTGCTTCATTATAATATTTTACACACTATCGACACGCCATTCTTTCATTATTCCCGAGTAAATATGGCTTTATGTATTCGCATACATTTTTCATGAAGTTGAACTGGTCGTTTTCCTCGATGCCGAATCCTTTCCAACACAGAACATTTCGAATGCAAAGAAAATAACATTTTGGTTTCTCATAAATATATCAGGTTGTTTTAAAATATTTATGGAACTATTAAACCGTACCGAATCTAAAATTTCATTTTATGCGATTCCAGTTTTCCAATCATATTTTTGATACGAAATTTCTGTTTTCCCTAATAGCTGCTTTGAAACATAAACAAGGTAAAGAACCGGCTTTAGGTTCAACTTTCCTTTTCGAAATATTCCGTTTGGTTCAAGAGGCAACGAAGGCAAATCCGTTGTAGCAGGTTATCAAAGGCATACGAATGACCTAGAAAGAAGAACTTCCCGCGTTTGATAAAATCGTCTCTTTCTGATGTATATTCAGCAATACCTTCGCTGAGATTAATATCAAATTTTATTTGATTCCATTGATTTTAATCACGGATAGGGTTCGTAATTTTTTATATCACGTGTCAGTATCGCAGTGTACAGGCTGTAAAAAACAACAATAAAGTACGTCATTTTCTGCCCAGTTTTTACTACGGAAGGGGTACGCAGAACAAAAAGATAACGGGATGTAGATTCCCCATGAGATATTGCTTTCCACTGTGATAATCCAGCGTCCGCCTTTTTCATGGCATTATTTTGATTGCAGAAGCTGTGCCGTAAATTGTCTCATTGATAAGGATATAAACCGAAATTTTTAACTTTCTTATGGGTCTGCTTCGGAAGCTCTCGATTATTTTTTTGCGAGTGAGTTCGGAACGATTTAGGTCAGTTCCCCATGCTTTAGCGACATTACTGTTCCTGACAAAAACGCCTGACGACGTACTATTTTTTTTAACTTGCACATAACAATAGTCACAATGTTATGTAGCAAAAATACCATTTATCATTTCTTTGAGCCTTTTCCTCTATCTATTCTAACAATAGATGTAAATAAAAACTAACCCGGAAGAGGAGCTCGTTCCCGCAAGTGGCCTCATCACTCTTAATATACCCATAAAGAATAAAAATCTCCTTCTACAGAGGTGAAATTGGAAAATCCAGGTAAAATTCAAATCGAGCTCAACTTAAAAGTTATAATCTTTTATAAGAATTTAGACATGTACAAAGAAAGGTGTTACTCTGTTTTTTTAAACATCGTAAAGTAATTAAGGTGAAATTTAATAATTATTTTCAACAAACTGCCCAGAGTCTAGAGAGTTTATATAATATGAGCGTTAGTGATGAAGTCGAATCATTGATTTTTCAATGGTTGACCTTATTTTAACACTTATATATAATTTTCAGCAATATGTACAAAAGTCGTACCATTATGTCATCATACTTGGATGTTTTTCCGACCCCTATAACTAAAAGAAAGTTAAGCAGACCTTCTGAATTCCGATCAACTGGACGTTGTCATCTGAACGACATCAGGTAAGACCCATGCTCATAATATGGCCAGTTGAGTACTGTTATGGTGAAACATTCAACAACAGGTTCGCAAGTAATCGGCGCTTGGGTAAATCAGCAACGTTCTGTTGGCCATCTTGAGAATTCAAATGTAATTCTATCGTAGCAAAACCAACAGATCTCAGCTTGTACCCCTTGTAATAAAGCTAACAAGAATGGAATCTAAGATCCTTCTTCGGGGAGAATTTACCCCAAGACTCTTGTAACAGACATCTCGATGTTTGAGTCTTCGACCAAACCGTGAGAAATCGATTGCTTGAGGTAGGACTTACCTCCTACCGCCCACTGAGATGTCCTGCAAGAGCTGTGGCTCAACGAAGACACGGCGTGAAACGGTCGAAACGTAGATTTCAAGAAGCGGCACCGTGAGATGATATACTGTGGACGAGTCCAGATATTGTCCCAGCAATGATAGCCGGCTTCAAATAGTATATCGTAGTGCCGGACATCGTATCTTACCTCAGTATATCCAAGCAGTCGTTGCCTTTGGTGGTGGTGGTAGTCTTTTGGCATGGGCTGAAATTTCTTTAGGGTGGCGTACTGAACTCCATATCTTTAATGGTACACATCATTATGGACCATGTTATGAACAGTCGCAAAGCTGTTGGACGGGAATATTTTGTTTTTCTTGACGACAACGCAAGGTCGCATCGTGCTCGGGTGGTTTTGGAAATGCTTCGAGATAAGAAAAAACCATCTTGCTCTTCCTGCGCTATCTTCAGATCTCAACCCCATCGATCATACATGGGACTTTCGCAAAGACAGCTGGATCATCATAATCCAAACCCTACTACTGTGCAACAGCTGAGGAATGTATTGTCGGTACTGTGACATCAAATTCCACAAGAACATATTGATAATTGCATTGAGAGTATGCCAGCAAGGTGCAGGGCAGTTATTACTGCCAGAAGAGGTGTCACGCGGTATTAGAATTTAATAAATTTAAGTTAAGTGAAAGGAGACAATAATGATTTTCATTATAATATTGTTAAATTTCTTCTTTAAACGTACCTTTGTTGTAATTTTCATTTGCATTACTAAAAAGACGTTACATTTTGTTGTTTTGGTAGTTTTTTTTATTATAAATGGCATTGGTGTTGTCTTTAAGTGTTTTGCACTGCAATATCTCTATTCATTTTTGAGTAGTTTATACAAATATATAAAAATATAAGTATGGGTGATACAAATGATACTTTAATTACTTCATAGTTAAGTAGCGGGTTTATTAATTCTAGAAATGAACGTAAACTGTAAGAGTTATACGCTGGCATTTGGGCGTAATTAATTTACCTCCGTTATTTAAAACTAATTAACTAAGCACAACTAACTACACGTATGTTCTTTTATTAACTATTTATTCTTTATTTTAAAAATAATAAATTAAGGATACACTGAAAATAACAATCATGAAAATATTTTAAATTTGTTTTGTAAATATTAATTTGATACCGCTACGGGTTTTGTTCCTTATTTTTGAATTGTACTACTACAGTTATTGAAGCAATTCCGTAGGAAATTTTCCTTCTGTTACCGGGAAAATTATGTCTTTTCCAATTAGTTGCGGCATTGTCCTAGTATTAACTTGAAATATCGAGTTTCTTAGACGAAAGCAGTAAAACAGCTTCCACGCTATCTCGTAGTTGTTTGGTTTCATCAAATAAAAAAAATTGATCCCCAGAAAATGTGAGTATGACAGGTATTGTTCCCTTCTGGCCCGCTTTAAGTCAGTCTACATTTTTTATATTGTCTATGATCCACAAACAAAGAAAGTTTTTCTTTTACTGTAGTGGTGTTATGCTCGCTTGGTTTTGTAATCTGACGGGGAATGGCGCAATCTTTGCGGTCTTATCTGCGCTTTCGGAGAGAAAGCGAAAAAGAGAAACAATATTTTATCAAATTTATGCCAGTGTTGCTCTTTTTCTTCGAACCGGGTGCATCAGCGAAAAAATAAACGAGTGTTTAATTAAACCTAAGAAAAGTAAAAGGACCGTCTTTGTTTTTCAGTGTCGCTTCGTTATCTTACTGAGATAGGACAATTAAAGCAGACAATATAAAACATCAAAAGTTTCGTTTCGCTTTGAATTTCGGCCCTAATTATTCCGCCAGGTAACCTAATTATATTTGTTTTCCGGCGTAACAACTCGGATTTCGACGACTGAATTTAAAATGGATGAGGCAAATTTAGAGAAATCGTTAAGGGGATTACTTTAAAATATTCTTGCGATTAAACTTAATCAAAGCTTGAAAACGAAACACCCAATTAATGCGAAGGGTAAAGTTTATGCTCCAAATATCACGCAGACGGATTTAAGATTGGTTTTAGAATTGCTGTGCTTGCAACTATTTCTTTTCAGTTTAAAATGCAATTTCCGTGTGAGCATTCTGTAAAGTGAGCTTTTTACCAAAGCCTATTTAATTTACAGCATCACCAAGATATTTCCACGAAAAAACAAGTAAATACATAAAATTTCTGAATAGAATATAGTTTAAATCATACAATTAATAGAAGCTTTAGAAATCATACTATTATAAATCAAAGAATTATTTTACTGTTAAGGGTCTACTAAAGTGAATAGGCTAAAATTAGCGTTTCCTATTGTCCTTTTCACTTGTGGTTTTTATAACTACTTGATAACACAACCAAGACCAAAGCCAAAAATACTGCAGAAATACATTAACACAGCGATTCTCAACCTGTGGGGCGTGCTCCCTAGGGGGTGGTGATAACACTAAATGGGGGGCGCGAGCATATCGAAATAAAAATAAGAAAAATATTATAAACACAATTATTTAATTTACTGAAAGAAAAGCAATAAAATACATACTGATATAATAAAAAATAAAATACACGTTCACACTGATATAATACACGTATAAATAGGAGTGTACAATGTATTTAATAATTAACTTATCAATACTAAATTAAAAACAAGTTTAATAATTATTAGTGACTCTCTTGGGTATGTCTTGAAGAGCAAAGTTTTTCGAAAGAACGTTTAATATTAGAAATTGACACTCTGTTCTTTTTCTATATTTAGCTGAAAATCCGGTTTCGCAAAAGGTAGGATGTTGAAAATCGTAATAGTATCCGAAATGCTCTTGTTTTCGGTGCAGAAAATTCATCATCCACCCCTGCCCAAAATTCAAAGAGTAATTCCGAAATTGTCTTTTTATTTCGCCACTTGCCATGAAGTCTGTGAAAATTTCTTCTTCGGCAGTTGAGAGATCTTCGGCAGTATTTTGAAATGGGTAGCTAACCCATTCGTAACTTGCTACCAAGTTATCGTCAGCGAGAAAATACTTTTCAAAATTCTTTGCCAGCATGGCTAAATGATTTTAAATAGTTACAGAAACAACTTTCACATGTTCTTCAGCCTTGTCAATTTTAATACATTCATCCACATTTGCAAACATTTCTAGGTTTCTTTGCTTTAAATGTATGCTCCACAATCCCAATGTTCTACAAAAAAACATTAACTTTATCACTCGTATCCAACATATGTGTGTTTGCTCTTTGTAGTTGAAGATTCCAAGTATTTAATTTATGGAATATGTCGATGAAGTAGCTCAATTTTATCACAAATAAGTCATCTCGAAATCGCTCGACTTCCGGTCGGTTTTCCTCTTCTAGAAAAATGGCGATTTCATCTCTTAATTCATAAATACGTTGCAAAAATTTTCCACATGATAACCATCTTTCCTCGCAACAAAATAATAACGCTGAATGTATTGCACCCATGTCTTTACGAAGTGCAGAAAAGATTTTTGATTTTAAGGATCTCAATTTTATATAATTTCCTACGGTTACAACCGTCATTAGCACAATATTCAGACCAGCACTCATTTCTTTGGAAGCTCTGGCTCTATGGATCACGCCATGTGTCCAGACACACTGTGGAAATTTTTGTTTCACAAGTGCTTGTACACTTTGGAAACTTCCAGACATTGTACGAGCACCGTCGGTGCATATTCCGACGCAATTCTTACACTCTATGTTTCCATAGTTTACAAAATCATTTAAGATAGCAAATAATGCAAGTGCTGTTGCTTTGAGTTCTATTGGTTTGCAGAAAAGTAGTTCTTCTACTGCTTTCATACCATCACAAAATCGAACGTAGTCAATTAAATGAGCATTTTTATTGCTATCTGTTGCCTCATCAATCTGAATTGAAAACAATTTGTCACGCAACTTCCTGAAAAGCTGATGCTGCATCTTCAGCTATATCACCAATTTGAAGGGCAACAGTATCATTTGATAGAGGTATGGACTGCAATTGTTTGGCAAAATTATCTCCAAACATAGTTTTTACAATCTCAATTGCAGCTGGCAGAATAAGCTCTTCGCCAATGGTGTAAGGCTTTTTACATCTGGCTATTTTATATGAAACTTTGTAAAAGGCAAGTAAAGCTCTTCCATTCACAGATAAAGTTGCTTTAAAAAATAATTTTTGCTTTTCATATGATCTTAATTTTAATTCGAAGAATAAAATTGTCGGGGTTTGTTATCGTACTCACTATGAAGCGTTTCCAAATGTCGTTTAGGTTGATTAGGTTTCATGCTGTCTGCCGGCATTTTTGAGCAAATGACAGACAGGGGCCTTTCTTCTTCATTTATTTCAGGGCTGGCAAACCTGAAATTTAAGTATTCTTGAAAATATTTTCTTGATAACTTCGGAACCACGCTGGTCTGTGCACTTCTTGATGCTTCACTATCGTTTAATGCTCGCTTACGCCCACTTAAATATTTATCCATGAATCTGCATAAATCTACTGCTACTCGAATACCGTGAATTGCAGTTAACACGCAAATTACAACATACTCATTCACGATAGAAGGATCGACTCGACTAAGACTGGCTGGAATTGAACGAGGTGTAGCTTTTATACACGCATGCGTCGCGGTTACGCAGACGTTCCAGAATATTCGAGACAAATCGGAACTTCTCGCAAAGCTGCGAGATTGTCCGATATGGTAGATGTAAGACAGAGAGAAATAGAGAGGCATCGATTCTGGTTTTATCAATGAAATGCAATGATCGGTGTTGCCAAATATCAATAAATTTACCTATTCGTAGTAATTTTTAAGGTTGAGAAACGGTGCATTTGCATCAATTTACTTTTACCACATATCTAGAATTAATTAAGTGAAACTTACTCGCTTTCTTACAAACTGTCATTCTTTAAGAACATAATTCACACAACCCCATTCTCAAAATGTATCCAACTTTTGCACAATCAGCACAATGGCAAAACTCTGTTACCAATTTAGTTTATCGCATATTATACTTATCGTCTTTTATATTGGCTGCAGTTCGTTTTCCAGTGTTCAGGTAGATAGCCCTAAGCCCCGTGGTACATACGGAAACAAATAAAATGGTTTGTGGATATAAAAAGTAACTCTAAATTGTTACTAGTTCGCTTTAGGATGCCCTTAAATTAAAGTGGTTACTACATAAAAAGTGTGTGGATTTTCTCCTCGGAGATATATGCTTTTCAAACGCTTTCTCCTAAATTTTTTAAATGACTTAAGGTTTGACCTTAAATATCCGAGGTGCGAATTGTAATTTTTTGTGATATTTTTTTTAATTCGGAAGCTAATAACTATCTCGTGGGTGATGCTGGTATTTTGTCTAGTATTGCTATCATCTGAGTTTCATTTTCTATGTAGGTATTTCCAACCATTTTGTCTTAATATGCAGTTACACTGGCATACATTTTCACGAAGCCCAGTAGGTACATGTGTGTGTATATAACTCCTACACTGTATAATTCCTAAAACGTATCAATTTTGGTCTTCCTTTCTTCCTGTTTTTTGGTGGTTGCCATTTGAATATTCGCTGATACCGTCTGTCTTCATCCATGCGCATTAGTTGACCAAACCATTTCAGTTTTTTTCGTTATATTTTTTCAATTATAGTATCGTGTGCATCCACTTCTGTTCTAATCTGTTCATTAGCGACGTGATGGTATCTCCACCTTGACGAAGGCGTCTTTTGCCAGGTGAGGAGGTTTAGGAACCGGCCCATTAGCTGAATTTAAAAGATCTCCCTATTTTTTTAAATATGGTGCTCTTATAGCAATTGAGTTCTTTTGCTTAAGGCTAGGGTGGAGTGAAAAAGAAAAAGAATTTTTTTTTAGTTTTTATATTTCCTAATTCAACACAAATGGTGCTGTTTGGCAAGAAAGACACTGCAAAAACATCCCAGCGCAATCACTCATCGTCTTCAGGTTCCACACAAATGGTCAAAGAAAGGAATGTTGAAGAGATAGTTCATTAGTATGCAATAATCATATAAACCAGTGCAATTTATGGCCAATAAAGATTTCAAGCCATTTATTCCCAACGTTGACGTTCGTTCCATCACACCCAACGGTAACCAGTTCCGAAAGTGTAATTCCTTTCTGTGTAACGAACTTGATGATGCTTCGTATAGTATCCGCACTAGACCCAGAATCCGGAGTCACATGTCCTATATAAACAGAACCAGGTTCTGACAACAAAACAATATGCTCTTCCACAGCTATAGTCCTATATAAAGAACTTCCCTTCTTTTCTTGCACTATAGTTTTGTCCTTTATTCCATCGAAGTAGATGACGTACAAAGACTATGTTACTTGTGTAGAATCGTACCTTTCGACGTTCTCTCGTCAGCTTACTCCTGTCAATAACTTTAGATGGAGTATCTTTGGATACAATCCCTATATCACGAAGCACAGAGGATGCGATGATAGCAGCTGACCTATCCGATACTCCCGTTCTATCACAAGCAACGGCTTTGGCAGTGATATTCTCATTTGGCCTGTCTTGGAGGTTGAGGGAGTTTCATCGTTAGTTGTTTTCCGACATTTGGCTTCATAATTAACGTAATCGTCAAAAATTGCTATTTATGTACGAAATGCCATTTCTAGCACTAACTTTGACAATAAATATTAATATGTTAATATTAATTATTAAATAATTACTAATATTAAATATTAATTAATATTAATTTACAAATTAATTAATTATTCAATTATTTAATTAATATTTTTTTGATAAAAATGGATTAAAAACTTAAAAAAAAGGCAATACAAATATTCACTTGAGGTGTGGAACTTCAAGATGGCAACATTTTGAGCTGAAATTTGAAGAGAATTTGTTCCAGCTTGTTTCACACCAAATATTGCCTCAGGCAATGTGAATTTGGAGAAAAAGTTTTTTCGCTATACCCTACTGAAGGCACTTCCCTTAATAATTTTAGATCTTCTAATTTTTTTCTCGTAAATATGATAGGCAGAACTTGACTTATGAAACCTAATTTTTTAAGTATGTTGTATATTCTTTAAACTTAATCTCGATATTGCTTTCATTTTCCCAATATATGTTCGATTACCTACAGTGAGAATAGCCGATTCCATAATTTTCCGATTTTTCTATTGTAGCATTTCAGGTAAGGTAACAGTATTAAATAGTTTTTACAGGTGTTTTAACTACAAAAAACCATTTAGCTTATTATTTGAACAGTCGCAGATTAACAATTTGAGTAAATTCAAATTTAACATGTCGTATCCTGTTTTTAGGAATTTTTTTTCCCCAAAACGATAACAGTAGTCTTATGTTATCTTTAATTCATTAATTTTACAAGTTATCCATGATATGTGTAACAATCTGCTTCTGTTGATCTTGCATTACATAAAAGTTAAAAAAGGAATCTTTTTCTTCTTTCTTTAAAATCACTCTTAAAGGTTAGAGCATTCAAATTGTAATGGCATTAGATTTTATTATCCTTATTTGGACATTTTACGTTATAAACGTAAATAATTTTATTTACAAAGTTAAAATTATAAAAAATATATTTCCTAATGAGTTATTTTTACTTGTTCTACAACGTATCAATGGGACTTGTTCTTAAAAGATATAATTTTCCTAGCCGTCCTTTTCTTTCTTCTTTCTTTATCAATTCCTCTTTTACCTTACAGTGTGAAGGTTGCCATTCATACATTCGGGATTAGTTGAAGGTGATAGGTCCCCCTTGGACTTGCATCACGCTCCTCCCGCTCCCATCAACTACATTACCTCTATCCATTTTCACTATTTGTGTTAATTGTGTGTATGATGTTGTGTGTGGCCTTGTTACTTCTTCTGGTCAGCCAGTGGTTAGGAGAAGCGTCGTTAATTGTAACCCAACGTAGAATGGATTTCCTAACCGTCCTACAATGTATAAATACATTCATTGCTGCATTATTCAGCCGAATGAACCCACCTCACAGTTCTATTATACTAGCAAGTGGAGGGGTTAAAGTTATACGTTATAGGAATTATACGGTTTAGGAACTATACGGTCGCAGAATAATACGATGTAGGAATTATACGGTATTACACACACCCGGCCCAGTTGACGTCGAACGCCCAAGTGCAAGCGCCTTGTTACTATTTAAGAATATTATTCAAAACGAAATATAATATACTGAAACTAAAGCCCTAAGATATTGCAAGCAACATTACATATTATTACCCAAATTTTTGGATAAAAGGTGTTTTACAGGTTTAATATAATGTACTGCAAGGTTTTGGGCGTATTGTTGCCATTTTTATGTAAAAACCTGTAATGAGTATCAGCTGCAGTCAATTTTACTTGAAAAGGCTGTCAAATCGCAAATGAATCAACGTAGCTATGAATTTATTCCGCGGTGAATTAGAACATGTAATCTGGGTTTAGTTCAGTTTAATCTAAACATTAATCTGGGATTTAATTTACCATAACTGGTTGCGTAAGTATTAAAGTAGAAGATTTTAAATTAACTCGGAGTTGGAAACGATAGAAAACAAACTTCGATTCTGCCGGTTGTTCCGGTGTAGGCAGCCAGCGAATCGGAAACGGAAGTACCTGCGTGTGTATCCGGTTTAATACAGGCGTTTGAATACGCATGAGGCTCGTTCGACCACAGAGGAGTCGTAAAGTTTTGAATTTATGTGCTTTAATATGGGTAGCGTCATAATGGGTAGACGGATCAATTTAAATTTTTATTGGAATTTATGATTTTATTTTTATGGCTGTTTTCCCTTCTTTTGTTTTCGCGAATAAAAGTGAAATAAAATGAATTGCCAAAATTTCTTTATAGATACGAACACATACGCTTATTCAGGCGCTTTACGATCTTTATTTTTCCTGTTTACTCAGAATCTTTTGGCGCTTCCGACGTATAAATGGAACTGTAAATCCGCTATTGCACAAACTTTAAACTTTTTCTCACTTTATCCTTTTCGAATGCTGCAGAGTAGCGGAGGAATACAAATCTATGATTATTCCGTTCAAATTACACCCAGAGACGCGAGCAATTGAGGACATCCAATATTGCATGCTGAATTCCAATATAATATAATATAATGTAAGGGTATCGTGGGGATAATGATATTTCCGTTTAGATTTGTCGCATTACTACAATTCACACATGGCAGCCACATTGTGCGGTTGGAAACCCCATTCTATGATATCTATTGTGGAAATTGTGCGGTACCCATTCCTAGAATATCGAGGGCGCTTCGAACATTCTCCAGCTTATAAATACTTAAAGAAAATTCTTTACTATTTTGACTTTTGGAAAAAAATTGTAGATTTGTATACGCGCAATGCTTTAAGGGCTTCATTTTTTTTGGTAGCAACAATAATCCGCCGCCGCTTTTGATGAAAGTTTGGTAAGCTTTACAAGAGTGTGATCTTTTTATCGAGAACACGTGACGATTGTGGTAAACTCAACATTAAACATTGATTTACCGCCTTCTAAAGCCAGCACTTCCTCCATGTCGCCTCCGGCTTTCAGAAACCGTTAAATCTTCTTTTTCCTTGTGCGAATGTAGGTGTTGAAGTGGCACTACCTTTGAGTAATGTTTACTTCTGCTGTTAGTTTTGCTAGCACTTTCTAGGCGTTTTGTTGCAAAGCGAAGACAATCCACACAATACTGTTTACTTATCCTTAAATTAATTGTGGAAATGAATTTTAGAACATGTTTCCCATTTACTTAAATATGTTTTAGTCAGTACATATTTTGTGGCATTTCATTTTCAGATGCACGGAATCTAAATCATAACCGCATAATCTCCACAAAAAGGAATTCTATTAATGGTTACTGTTCTGTTTATTAAGCCTTATTTTTACTACATCTAAAAATGAAACAAGAGATATTTAAAACGTGATACTACGAAAGTTTTAATAAAGTACTTGAGGAAGATACTGAGTAATATTAATTTCATTATAATTTCAGTTCCACAGTAAGTATAAGAAAAACATCCGTTATTTTAGGGCAGATTTTTAAATTGTCCGAATAAATCCTGACATGGAACTCAAGGTATTTTTACAGATAATCCTCATATCCATTTGGATAAGACAACCGAAATTTGAATCAGCATAGACAAATAAATTTAATAGAAGCACAAACAGAATAAAGTACAGAAATTGAAATTCGTATATCACAATCGGAATGAGAATACAGCAACCAAAATCTGAATCATTACAGAAGAATCCTAATCTAGAACCCAATGACTGAAGCCAAGTCTTAGCAGGACCAAATACCGAATCAATTTCATACAAGCACAAACAGAATAATGTACAGAAATTAAAATTCGTACATCACAATCGGAATGAGAATACAGCAACCAAAATCTGAATCATTACAGAAGAAACATAGTCCAGAACCCAATGATTGAAGCCAAGTCTTAGCAGAACCAAATACCGAGTCAATTTAATAGAAGCACAAACCGAATAAAGCACAGAAATTGAAATCCGTATATTTCAATTGGAATGAGAACACAACAACCAAAAGCTGAATCATTACAGAAAAATCATAGTCCAGAACCTAATGATTAAACCCATACCTTAGCAGAACCAAATACCGAATCAATTTAATAGAAGCACAAACCGAATAAATTACAGAAATTGAAATTGATAAATCAAAATCGGAATTAGAATACAAGGACCAAAATTTGAGTCATTACAGAAGAATCATCATAATCCAGAACCCAATGATCGAAGCCAAGTCTCAGCGCAACCGAACACTGAATCAATTTAATAGAAGCACTTACCGAAAAATAGTAGAAAAATTTAAATTCCGATTCGTATATTAGAATCGAAATGAGAGTACAAGAACCAAAATCGGAGTCATTACAAAAGAACCTAGCCCAGAGCCCAGTGATTGGAGCCAAGTTTTAGCAGAACCATTTAACAAATCAATTAGTACAAGTATCAATCAAGTACACGAATTGAATTTCAAATATTAGAACCAGAATCAGAGTACAGGCACCAAAATTTCAATCGTTACAGAAAAATTATAATCCAAAATACAGTGATGGAACCCAAGTCGTAGCAGTACCGAACACCGAATCTAAGTTAACAAATCACAAACCGAATCAAGAAAAATTGAAATTTGAATCCGAATATAAGAATCAGAATAAAAATACTAGAAGCAAAACCGGAATAATTACAGGATTATAATCCAGAACCCAATAATCAAGGCAAAGTCTTGGAGAAACCGAACACCGAATCTAATTAAAAGTATGCAAATGGAAAGGAGTCCAGGAATTAAAGTTCAAATTAATATATAAGAAGACAATATTTGAACCGTTATAGAAGAATCATAATCCAAAACTCAATGATCAAAACTAACTCAAATCTTAGCAGAGCAAAATACTGATTCTAAGTAAAAGAATTACACACTGAATTAAGTACTGAAATTGAATTCCAGAATAAGAACACTTTTGGGAGGACCAAACTTTATATCCAAGTAAGAGAAACACAAAATTAATCCAGTTCAGAAATTGAAATCCAACTCGAATATAATGCCAGTACGAGAATAGAAGAACCAAATCGAATCATGACAAAAGAATCACAATCCAGGCTCGGATGATAGAACCAAAATCCGAATCATCAAAGAAAAACCGACCTATGGATCTACATATTAGAACAGTATTCCTAACGTACCACGGAAACGTATAATTCAATTCTCAATTATAAAACCAAATTTGGCAAATGACTAAAAGTGGATCAAAGTCCCTATCATCCGATTTGGCTACAGATCTCTATACCTGGCTATTTTTACATTTCTGCTTTTCGAATAGACTTGGTAACCTAATAACATACGTTACTGCGAAAAATGTATCAAGAGACAGCTATTACAGGATTATAAATAATAATTATATAACGATTGCCTTCTAAATGAAAGAAGGACTGGAAAATCAGTATTCCCAGAAACGTCTTTTCAAATACATCTTAGACTTTTATAGTTGACTTCCGAATAAGTAGTTTAAGAAATTATGTACTAAAGTTTATATTAATGATTCATTCTTAGGCTGTACGTTTTAAATTTGGCTACATTCTGTATATAAAGAGGGAAGAGGTTGATGGTAAAACCCGGCCTGTTCAGTGAAATGCTTAAATTTTACAAAACCTGAGTTAAGTTAACCTCACGACAGTCCAGAAATGTAACAGATGAAAGACGTTTTAATTAAAAAATTTAATTCGTGGAAATTTGCAATTGGATAAATTAGCCTTAAAAGCAACTGGAAGACGGCAAGCAATGAAACTGTTCGGCGCAGATACAATTGAAAGAATTTTGCCTTTGTACTTTGATGCCTTCATCTTTATGGAGCACCAAACAAAGAGTAGAATTCCATTAAGGAAATGGCAAAATTATTCAGGTTGCTTCAAAATTTGTAGCAATCAGGAGAATCGTCTTAAAACCTAATTAGTATTAATATGTAAAGCTTCCGGATTATTAACATGACATAAATCAGGAAGTAAGACCTTGATAAACATTTACAGTAACGCCTCCCACTTGACGAGCTACATATTATTAAATATTAACAATATCCCCCGCCGTAAATTTGAGATAAGGCTGTAACAAACAGTTTCACTTACAGTGATTAGACTGCACTTAAGATAATAATATTTCCAGGTACGTTGCGAAAGTGCGAATGTTGACGAAGCAACTACTAAATGAAGCACAACTCGTTACCGCGAAAATGTGAACTTTAATAGACTTGAGATGGCGGATGTAATCTTATAAATTGCTATTCACAATTCCTCATCCTGACAGCAACAAAGCTTAGAACCAGCGGAATTTGCTGACATAATTAGGACTTTATGAGGCGAAGAAAATGTGACGCCTTTCTTCGGCTTATTATATTTATTACGATGTCATCCATTCTTCCTCGAGATCAATATCATCGAAAGCGCAACTTGGTTATATTTCTCCCAGGACGATAAATTCGCCGCCAAGGACAACCTTAGTTCGTGGCCATATGTGAATAAGGCATGGCAAATAATTTTTCATCCTTGCCAGGACTCCGATACCGTAAATAATATCGAGTTTTACACACAGCGAAAATAAGTATCGAATACTAAACGGAAAACGGCAGTCTCCATTTTATAGACTGAATTTGATTTCCTAAAGTGATAAGGCACTACTCAAGGAAATTTTCTGCATCCACTTCGCTTACTTATTTGGTGCCTCGTGTTACAGCGATGTATTTCCTTTGGGCGACTTGGGTTTCCTCTCACTATGAACTTCTTGTGGGAGTTAGAAAATCCTCTTTAATTTAATTTAGGCACAAAACCCGCAAATAAGAACAGATCAGGTAATTTATTTGATGGATACTTTTGAAGTAACGCCAAGAGGTAATTAAGGAAGTTTTGACAGCGTTTTCATTTTCAAAAAACTGTTCATTTTCCTTCAGGATAGCTGTTTTACAAATAATAAGACTTGAGATGTCTACGGTAATACTATTTTTCAGCTTTCAAACGCATCTATTTATAGACAAAAATCATAATAATAAGAGGCTTGAAAATTAACTGGTAAACTTTTCTGTATACTATTCATTGCTTTCTGTATATTTTTCAAAGTTTGTATTTGTTCTGATATTTTGAAGTTTCCATAGAATAGCCACAGTCATGTCTTAATTATCGTGAAACACTAACACGTACTTATACAAGTAAAAGTTCATTAGCCAGTAAAACATCCTCTGAACTATGCAAATATTATACTGGCCATTACAAGAATCTTAAGAATATTTATTAATTTATGATTATGCGGTAATTCTTGGGTTGGTAAAGCATTATGCAGGGTAATTCTGAGATAGATGACCATCGGTTTTACAAAACGGTATAACACTTTCAATATTGAATACAACTCTCTTTATTATTTTCTAATGAACGTTCAAACTTCAACAGAAAATAAACTCCAATTAAACTTGAAATAGAATGTAACATTGAACTACCAAAAAATGTTTAAAAAAACGTACCTAGGGCCATCTCTTCGAAACTGGTCGGGAGAGATGACCATAGACCATACAGTTTGTTTTCTTTACTTTTCCTTTGTGAGTAAGCCTTCCACACGTTTGACAGTAGTTATTATATGACGTACAGGATTTATGTAACTAAAATCCGCATTGTATACATTTTATACATTTTATCCAGCCTACTTTCTGCTTTGTTTGGCTATAGTTTTCTCCACAACCCACGCACTCATTTTTATTGAACGGATCACTTACAGAATCGTCACCCTCCAGTTCAATTTCTTCTTCACTCCCAATTCAATTCCTTCTTCACTCCTTGAAGAAGGAGGAAGCTTTTTCTTCCTTTTCTTCTTTTTTGAGCCGCTAGCAGCTTGTCTTCCTTTTCCTGTCGCTTCCGTTCTCGTTTTTTACACTGATTCTGATGATCCGGTGACGTAAGAATCGTTGCCAGTTGTTTCGCCCGCTTTCTCACACCAGCTACTTCATCAGATGGGATGGGTGATAGCTCAGCAAGGATTTTGGAAGGCGTTTGTTCCAGTATTTCTTGTTGTTTCTCCCTAGATGTACATGCTTGTGATCGCACCTCCCTAGATGTACCTGCTTGTGGTTCAATTTGAACACTAACTGGTTTCAGATCGTTAATCAACTACTGGTTGTGAAGAGCGGTCGTTATTGGAGTGTACAGCAATTTCGACGGGAGCAAATGCATAATTTGCTACCACTTCGCAGTCCAATGGGATTATTCCTGTAGTCTTAAATTCAGAGACATCATTCTGAACTGTTGCAGCTTTGCCCTATTAGCCACTCACTAATTCGCCAAACTGTAATCTCGTCAAACGCCTACCGGGATAGTTTTTTACTCAAAAGCGACAGACCTCGTAATAATGTGCCTTTAAGGATTTAAAAAAACTTCTATTTAATGGCTGCAGGAAATGTATCGTGTGCCTTGGCTAACAAAACAACACTATGTCGTTGGAATCGGTAAATTCTATCATTTCTACCGAATTTACGTGAGATGAATGTCCATCGAGTACCATCAATAACCATCAATACTTTCTCCATTGTGTCCTTGGGATAAAATGTTCACGCAACCATTGTGGGAAGAGTGTTGCATTTACGTAGTCAGATTTCCGCGACATGTAGAGGACAGATACTGTGGAAACACTATTTTTCCCTTTCATTATAACAGCTGGAGGAAGAAAATTGCTTTCTGCGTTACAGCAGGCTATTAGAGTAATTGTTTCGCCTTTTTCTCTCGAAGTAATGGAAGATACAGCTTTAGATCCTTTAGCTGCTAATCCTTCATTTGGGCGATTGTTTAATTGTAACCCCGTTTCATCGATGTTTTAAACATTACGTGGTTTATCAAACAGTTCGTGCTCCTCTGTTATCTCCTGAAGTAAATTGAAGTATTGATCTACTTCTTCACAGTTCATAGAGTTTATACAGGCGAGAGATACACCTTCAGACTTTCGTATGCTTATTTGGAGATGTCTAGAAAGAAATAAACTGAGCCAGTCATAACCAGCCTTCTCACTATCGGTGTTAAAACAATGCTTAATGTTAAGTTGCACAGCAAATTGGTAAGCAATTGATCTCAAATCGCTCCTAGTTAATGGAAATCCCCGCTTTTGTATTATCAGTATATGGCGCACTAGTCTTTCCTCGTTGGCTTTACCAAAATCACTACTAGGACAAATGCTACCTTTCTCATGGTTTTCTGACGTCAACCCCTACTCTACATTTTTCGTAAGAATGTTAAATTCCATAGACGCATGTCTAACGGATGCACCTCCAGTTCGAACGGTATTAATCGCATTCACTAGATATTGTTCTTGCCAAGTTCCACGGCTCCCCACTAACTTTCTTTTGTATATGTAAGACATCTGGAAAAAAAACGTTTTTGCTTTACTTTCACATAAAACAGAAATTAGGTTTAAAAAACACGTTCAGATGTATGGCCGTCTTTCCCGGTCTTCCGGGAGAGATGGCCCACCCAAGGACGAAACACAAACTATGCTGTGTAACCGCAGTTTGAGGTTAGAATGTCTGTGAGGTGTCCTAAACACCCTTTGTAACAAGAATAATGGAAACACGCTACACGAAATACAAACCGGTTAGATAAGCAAACTGCTGTGAAAAGTTTTCACTATGCAATAAACAAATAACGTATTTTTCCTATATTTCTTAATGTTTTGTATAACTATTGCCATCTAAACTTGGGACTAGAAATTTTTAACTATGGCCATCTCTTCCCTATGGCCATCTATCCCGGAATTACCCTAAACATTACACAAAAAAGTAACTCTGCATCGAGTCAGTACTTGAAACTGTAAAGATAATTTGCAAACGCATGGCAGCAAATCTCTTGAGCCTCTTAAATTCGAATATTAATACAAATACACCACCGGAGAATTTTGTAGAAACCAAAAATGCATTGTGACCTATTCCTCTTAAAAAATCTACAGTGTTGGTGTCAGTATACCGAGGAACACACTTTTGCGGCCAAATTGTCACAGCCCTGTAAATCTTCTTCTGTGCAAATACATTTCTTCCTTGTATAAATTGTTCAATTTTTGTGAACGGAAACGAATATTTATTTCGGCATTCTCCATTACAATTCGAGATTCTTCTATTCGACATTTTCGTTTTCGAGGTTTTGTCTTTCGAAATGTTTGTCGTTCGAGATTTTTATTTTTGCGATTTTTGTGTCGGGGTTTTAGCGGATGTCGATTTGCTAAACACGGACGAAGACATTTTAGATTTACTTTATATTTATACAATTTAAAATTATATATATATATATATATATATTGCCATGATATTTGTGCTAAATTGATGTGATTATTGTTAACTGATTGTTATATGTCTGTATCATGCCTTATACTACACTAAAATACCTTCGGAAGGACTGTTAAGTATTAAAAAGGATATTTATTGGAACTAAAATCCATTTATGCACCTGAAATATAGTCTAGATAGTTTAACTATGTCATAATTTATATCAATTAATGAATAACTATAGTTAAAAATGTATTTATAAACCTGTTTTTTGTGAAAAGTGTTTTTGATCCTTCGGACGATACTTCGTTATATGAAATTTGAACTCCATGTGAGCTTTTGCTATGTTTGGCTATTTGAAGTCCTGCTATGTGATTTAATACTCGTTGTGGACAGTGATGTGGGTGATTTTGGACTGTACCAGAGCCCTAAAACTCAAAAATTTCAGTTATAAAAGTTTATCGTTCAAATGTATAAAATTTTGTTGCAATATGGTTTTATTTTAGCTAAATAAGTTGTATAAGATATCTAGGAAGGCTTTTATTAAGTTTCTTTGTTAATTTAGATTGTTTATTCAATGATATTTGTGTTTAAATTCAAATTTTGGAGTTTATAGGTTAGATTTTGTATTTAGTATGTTATAACAATTCTTTGGTGGAGAATATGTAGGATTAGAGTTATATATGTGTTAAAAATAAACTTGCGTTATAATTTGTTTAAATTAATATGTATTTTAATACGTAATTGTTCAATGAATATTGTTAATTTAATTTGATTTGGTAACTTTGGCAGAATTATGCCTTGTTTGGTGTCATAATGTTCATTTTAATGTCATTAACACAATGATGAAAGTCATTTTTATGTAAATTTATTTATAAAAAAGTTATTTTAGTTTATAAGATTTTCATGCAAATTAGATAATTTTTATACTTGATTTTGATTGGTTGAAATTCGATAGAAATTTTTGATTTTGTCTTTGTTTCATAATGTTGCATAGTAACGATGCTGTTTTGTTGAAAAATGTAGAGGTGTCTGGCATGAAAATAGTTGAAGAGTTCCTTTATGGCCATCGATCAAAGCGTATGTAAATACATTAAGCGCTCATATAAATTTTATTATTAGAGGACGCATAACCTGTAATAAAAAAATTAAGTTGGGTTATGTGATTTGTAAACAAAATTTCAAACAGTTTTTTAAAAATTGTAATTTGTGATCAGTATGTGTTTAATAAAAAAAGAAGTTACTTTGATTACATCAATCGAAGTGTGTTATTTTTGTGTAATTCTTCTGGAAAGATAAGGGAATAATATTGAAGTTTACTAATAATAACTTATAAAAAGAAATTATAATTTAAAGATATTAAAACGGAACTAATGGACTTACCTTAATAAATTCAGACATTCGGGTGAACAATAACAGTGCTTCTGTGATTTAATGATTTAAATTCACAAACATTTGGATAAAGAGAACTTGGTGCTGTCATATTCAAAACCAACTGATTCCAGTCTAGACAACGAGGGCGACAAGCGGATAAGTGCAGATGTTGCATCTTTTTAGAAGAGGTGGTGTCTACAGTATGGTTAGAGTGACGCAGTAAAAAGATAAGTTTAAATTTAAGTCTGTATTTTAAAGTTTATGAACAATTTTCACAATATAATCAGCTATCTATCCGGTGTAGCCACGATAATATACCCTGAGATTATAAGAGCTTATTTAGATGCTATGGAATATTAATTTATGTTTATTTAATTTGAGAAAACTCAAATTGGCGCCCAACAAAATTATTATAATTAAGTAAATAAATTATTAATATCAAAATTTCCGGCAATATATATATATATATATATATATATAATGCCTGGTAAGAATAGACAACATGTTGCTCGCATTGTTGCTGATTATCCGGATGCAGCTGCAGCTAATATTTGGCATATAATTCGGCCCGCAAGGCCTCTGTCTTATAGAACACCTTTGTGATAATTATCCGAGAAAGATCAACAACCCCCCCACTGTTCAAGAACTGTTACAAGGACTTTGTGCTGCCTTTTAAGAATAATGACAATATTCCTCAAAACAGCATCACCAACTTGATTTAGTCGATGTCACGACTACTGCAAGGAGGTCATATTCGACATTTAGCAACTCACTACAAATATTCCTCTGTTGTATTACGAAATTACATTTGCCAGTTTTATGTTATTACATCGTACTACCCTATTTTCTATCTAAAATGTTGAATTTTGACTGTAATTTCGCTGTTGATGGGGCACAATAAGCATTTTACCAATAACTGATTGCTTAATCCAGTATTAATCTTATATAGATGCTAAGGTATTTGCAATTTATTTTAAAGTAATCTGTTCTTTGCGTCGCTGAGTTCATTATATTACCTCAGTATACACTATATCTGATATGTCTGCAGATATATAAAAATGTGGCTAACCTGTTTCACGGCTTTATTGAAATTCATACTCAGTCCTTATTAGAGAGAGGTTGTGTACACAAAGATCCATCGGTGTTACAAAGACTACACAGACTTAGCTGGTTATCATCATTAAGCCTCAAGTATTGCCTGTGAGAGCATTAATAGGGCACAGGTAACGATAATCATAGAAGCGGCCTTTGACAGCAGTTCGGTTCATTACACGGTGCTAATTACAGCGTGAGACGCACATTGCGTGGTAATAATGATGTTCTGTTCACACTGCCCCAGATGTCAATCTCGGTATTTGATGAACAACCCGTCGCTAATAAACCGTACAATATAATGCCACTTTAGTTTATTATTGTTTATTTGATACCAAACATTAATCTATACTAGAAGTGTTCAAGATAAAAGCATTATTATTTTCTGTAACCGTTAAAAATGTTGAAGTTATTTAATGTTAAATGTCTGCAGTGTTTGCTGTGCTGTAAAATTTTTAGGAGATTTACACATTAATTGCTCGTTTAAAACCTTATTGTGCATTAGCAAGTGCACTTTTTATTACTTGCGGTGACGTTATAAGCACAGAAGTCATTCACAATTCTACTGCAGATGCTTTAAATATTTCATTATGTGTGCCATTACAGCCGAGGTTTTATAAATAACTTAGAACAAAAAGCTCTTGTCCAAGTTTGAGACTCAACCTGGCGGTACAGAAAATTACTCAACCTAGTTGGAAGGTTTCGCTCGCTTTAACCCACGGCAATGAAGAAGGATACGGAGTTTGTGTTAAGGAAAGCTTTTCACAAATTAAGATCAGAGTAGAGGAAGGCATGAGACGCCTCACAATTGTCTCAATAATTGAACTCTGGTGGAGTTTCAGCAACTACGAAAGCCTCTAACTTCAACAACAGACGTGATAAACAAAAAACACCTAACCTTATAATGCAAAAGTTTGGCTTCATTTCAAAGCCAAGTAACTGGGAGGATTACGTTTAAACTTTTATATGATTTATTTTTATTATCCCTTTATGCTGAAAACTCGCAGCTGCATCTCTCACGAGCGCATTGAGAATACACCGACAAAAACAGGAAATGGAAGCAAATTGCTTTATTTTACTCGATCCTTAGGGTTGACATCTTTGCAACTTTAGTTCCCTAATAAACTAGTCTGCCCCGTAAGATTTCCGCTAAGGGCTTTTACAAAAATTGCGCTGGTTTCCATTACAGCTATTTTCGCTGTGGTCTGCTGTATTCAAGGTTTAAACTAATTGAAAGTGTAACGAAGCTTGCTAGTCGCAGGCAAAGCTAGGAAAGATAATAAAATTAGTGAGATTGTTTAGATTTCTGAACATATCAGATTGTGATTTTGCATTTTGTTGGAAATATGGTAGGTAAAAAGTTGATTGTATTTTACACGAATATCAGGTTTCAGAATTTATTTCCGGGATTGGCACTATATTCTAAAATTCTATAATTTTAGTAACACGAAAAGTATTTGGTGATTATATAACGTAATCTTCATGTACTTTTAATACACATATTACTACGTTTTAAAATTTTAGTAAACAGTCAGCAAAGGCTTTCGAAAAAAGTGATTTCAATTCGGCGGTTACGTATTTCTTAATATCTCTACGTCCTGAAATAGTTTCCTTTTGCGAAGTGTTTTCAGTTTTGAAAGGAGAAGAAAGTCGGTTGATGCCAAGTCAGTTAAATAGAGCAGGTGATTGATCACATCAAAACCGTTCGTGAAAAATAACTTTAAAGTCAGTGCAGATTGGGCAGGTGCAACATCATGCAGTAAGAACCAATTACTTTTTGCTCGAATTGCGGTCGTACTCGAGAAATGCGTTGCGACAATCTTTTCATCACTTTAACTTTGAGTGCACTATTTACTGTTCGTCTTTCAGGCACAATTATATACGAATCACGCTCGACATAAGTAATCATCATAATTTTGACTTTTCTCTAAAGAAATTGCCTCACGTCCATCTTTGAAACGTTTAAACCATTCAAATACTAATACGACTGAGGACGTTATCATCATACACCGTTTTCAACATTTCATAAGTTTCTGTTGAAATTTTCTACAATTTACAGCACAATGTAATTTACTCGTTGCTCCGTGACAACTAACAGAAGCGACTATATATGCACTTGCTCATTTACAGACAAATTGTGTAATGTAAAACAAATTAGAACAATTAGAAAGTAATCGGTTATTGGAATTAAGTAGTTTAACATGTCCTTTTTCAAATCTAGAATTCAGCAATAATTCAAACGATAGATCATAATTATTATTACTTAGCGCCTTTATAAATTAATAATTTAATGTTTTGAATCTACCATCGAAGTTGTAAATTCTTGGTTAGAAAGTCAATAATCTCATAAATATGTTCCTGCTTGTGCTTTACCTAGATATCTAGTTAAGAAACTAAATGATTTATTATCAATTAATCAGTTCACCAGTCACGCATGCTGGAGGTTATGTGTGTCCTAATGTCGTTTTCTTTCTCTGTAATTAACTACAATATCCACAATATTCACTGTATTGGTACAAATGCGAATTAAAGAAATAGCAGTTTACCAGGTACTGTACAACTATTAATGATAAGAACAATTAGAGAGTTACGAAATACAAAAATAGTATGGAATAGTAAGGAAACTTTTACTACCATTTTCGAGAATAGTCATTTGTAGTAATAAGGTAGCTGAAACTATTCCTTCGATTTTCTAATATTTACACAACATTTTTTGTAATACGTTTTTGCTGCGTGTTTAACTACATATGTAATAAAATAAACACATAATTTTTGGAAAAATATACCTACAATAAGAAATCAACAAGTAATTAAAAATGCTGCTAATACTTGACGGAAGCATTAGGACGTCAGGTAGATGTAACATTAATGGCAGCAACAAATAACTTATATTTTGAAGACCGCACAGATAATTGACCTCAGGATAAAGTAACTAGTGAAACACATCGCCATGCAATGATAAGAATTATTTTTGAACTTAAACGAAGTTTTGCCAGGGACTCTTAAAGATACTGGAAACCAAAATCTGTCAATTAAAATACTCACCTTAATTTCAACTCAGGTAAGCGCCGTAATTCGAAGGGAAATAGGAAAATACGTATTATATCGGATACAAACCAAGATGTAAAGGAATCAACGAATTTGGTGTTTTATTATGCATTCAAACTCGAAAAAGAAGAAGAAGTTAAGTTACTTTCCTGGGTAGAATTCTAATGTTTTATTACAATGCTGATGAAACACAGTGCAAGGCAACGTTTTAAAGTTACAAAAAATAGCAGAGCTACATCAAATTGTAAGTGGCTGTCCTGCTATTAAACAAAACTTCTTAATGAAGCAGTTAGTGTATGAAGTCCTGTTCGAGTGTGCTAACCATATAGCTGTGTACATACCTTGCTGCTTACATAGTTTAGTATTTTATATAAGAAGCGTGGAGCTTAACCCACGGGTTCTATTTAATGTAATGTGCCAAAGAGAAATATTTTACAGATATCAAAACATATTTGTGATATTCTAGATACTCTTTCATAGCAATACAATGACATACCTATTACAATTTATCTAATTTCGTATGTAATTTACCACATCCGTTCTTGATTACAATAGGTTTTCATAGTAATCTAGAAGTAAGGGCAAAAGTTTTATATGATATATATAGACACAAGACGGGAATAGTACTACACACATTTTTTGACCCGCATTTATCAGAATTAAAGGGCTTCTTCATTTTGCTGCTATCAGTTTTCTTAGAGATCTAATCAAATCATCTTGATCTTATATTTTAAATATGCTACTAATCCCAATTGAAGCCTTATTTATTTCTGTTTTATACGTATTTCGACATGCAAAATGTCAGTTTCAGAAGCACTGGTCTTCTACACCAAAACTTCGAGTATACCTAATTTACTTTTATCATCAGAGAAGTGTAAATATGTTATTATACTAATTGATGTCAATGTATGGTTGTGGTATGTTCTAATCTTCTTCTTAGGGTGCTTTATCTCTTACGAGACGTAGCGATCTTCTCTCCTATGCCTGTGTTGCGCGTTTAGAGTGCCACAGACATAGAGCACCTACAGCTTAACGTGGGCTCCGAACCACGGGAAGTGTAAACACTTCTACTTCAGAGAAGATTTACTAGGCAGAATACCCCACTGGTTTGCCATTGCCTTGCGAGGGAGAACGGCCGTTAAAAATCCGATGTTCCGGTACTGGGAATTGAACCCAGGACCTTCAGCGTAGAAGTCCAACGCGCTAACCTCTAGTCTACGGCCGCCTCTGTGTTCTAATAAATGATGCTTAATTAAATTTTTCTGGGTGTTTTCTACAGTATCATCAACAGAAGTATAAAAATTTGACGTCACTATATGATGATGTTCTCATAAGTGTTTAGTGCAGTTATATTTTTCTGGGTATTTGTATTTGTATGAGCGTATGTATTCTTTGTATTTGGTATCAAAATGTCTAATTGTCTGGCCTATGTATGCAGAACTACATTGTGAACAGTTTAGTTTCTAAATATCCGATTATAACAAATCGTTAATTCTATCTCTGCGTTCAATAAGGTGTTGAAAGTGTTTATATATACATAAACATATACAGGGTTATTCAAATTCGACCGGCACCATTGGGATCTCGCTTATTATAAGAGATAGAGATTCGTTTAAATTGCGGCAAAGTTGCGGAATTTTATGATTATTAATAATCTGGAATGAAAATTGAAGTAGCTGCTTTTGTTTCGTAAATATGGGCAGAAAACGAAAAAAATCGATTTTTGTTTTTCGACTCTTATTCCTTTATTAACAAAAATTTTAAAAATCTGAAAACACTTTTCCACAGCAACTTTTTCTTCTGGATATTGCTGTCTAATCATATTTGAAATAGCACGTTTCGTTTTTCTGGAACCGTCATCAACTTCATTTTTTTAAATAGCGGCGCTCTTTTGTTTTGGCACCATTTTGTGGCATTCATTTTTCTGATTTCAAAAATGTATAACACTCTAGCATTCGCTCTTCATTATTATACAAAAATTTGCAAATTAGTAAATTATTATTACTAGTAAGGGTAACAGCTGTAAAACAAATGACTTTTTTTTTGATATTTCAGATAAATGAACACGTTGCTTGCATTATTTTTGTTTGCAAACTTAAAAAGACACATTGTAATAATGCTGTCAACCATATTAAACAGTTTATAACATTTTAAAATTTTATTGATCAAAATAACAAGAAACTAACGAAAAAACAACTAAAAATCTTAAAGAAAATGCTCAAACTGCGACCCATTTTCACGTAAACATAAATTTCTTCTTCTTCTTATGTTGTTTACTGCTCTATGAATATCTCTTCTTTGAAGCGAAGCAAAACCATTAATAATATTTGCTCGAAGATCTTCCACATTGTTTATATTTTCTTTATAGATTCTGTTTTTCAAAGTTCCCCATAAAAAAAAATCGAGAGGCGATAGGTCAGGAGACCTTGCTGGCCATTCTACGGCACCTGCATTACCTATCCATTTATTTGGAAATGGTGAAGGAACGCTCTAACTGTAACAGTGTTATGGGGAGGGGCGCCATCATGCTGGAACCATACATGGGGTAATTGACGCAAAGGAATGTCCTCTAAATACTCCATCAACTGTGTTCTTAAAAAATTCAGGTACCGCTCTCCATTTAAATTTTCCTCATAAATGAATGGACCTATAATTCGATTTCCCAATATTCCTGCCCAAACGTTCAAACCAAAACGTACTTGGTTTCTTACTTCCCTATACTCTCTAGGATTTTCTACGGCAAGATTGGCAAATATGAATTTTATATGGTTTGTAATGGTTGTTTTTTAACGCTCTCCACGCTGTTGTTTGTGGCAAATTTAAATTTAAAGCTATTTCATTTGTGGATGCGGTAGGATTATTGTTTATCTAAAATTATTATAGATTACAAAAATGTTATAATTAAAAATTGCAAATTAATCAAACCTCTTGTAGAATGTTTTCAGTGTTATCTTCTAAAACTCTATTTCCGTAATTTTCACGAGGTTTATTAAATGAGCCGTATTCATTTAAATTTCGATGCAGTTCTAAAAAAATCTTCTATTTGGTTGTTCCCTTTCTGGACACATTTCTAAATAACGATTGCTGGCTAGTAAGGCATTTTTATGACAAGTATAAAACGCTTGTATCATATCACATTTCTCTTCATTTGAAAAAACCATTTTTTAAAATATCTCAAATGAAATTTTACAAATTACCAGTAAGATAAATCACTTTTGAGCTTGTCAAACTACAACTGCTTGCGCTTTTGGTTCGACTAGAAGCGTCTATTTCTATTTTGTTTTAGAGTTACGCCGTCTTTTGTTTTACAGCTGTGACCCTTATTAGTAATAATAATTTACTAATTTGCAAATTTTTGTATTATAATGAAGAGCGAATGCTAGAGTGTTATACATTTTTGAAATCAGAAAAATGAATGCCACAAAATGGCGCCAAAACAAAAGAGCGCCGCTATTTAAAAAAATGAAGTTGATGACGGTTCCAGAAAAACGAAAAGTGCTATTTCAAATATAATTAGACAGCAATATCCAGAAGAAAAAGTTGCTGTGGAAAGTGTTTTCAGATTTTTAAAATTTTTGTAAATAAAGGAATAAGAGTCGAAAAACAAAAATCGATTTTTTTCGTTTCTTGTCCATATTTACGAAACAAAAGCAGCTACTTCAATTTTCATTCCAGATTATTAATAATCATAAAATTCCGCAACTTTGCCGCAATTTAAACGAAGCTCTATCTCTTATAATAAGCGAGATCCCAATGGTGCCGGTCGAATTTGAATAACCCTGTATATATTACATTTATTTTTATATTCACTATAAAGATTGTTCAAAATGGGCACCGTTGCTCTCGAGACACATTCTGGCTCTTTTTAAGAGAGATCTGGTTGCCCTACGTAACATGTCATTGTTATTCCGAATGAGTTGTATTGTCTCAAAAATGCGTCTCCTAAGATGTTCAGCAGTCTCTGATGGTGTTTGGTATTGGTATACAGATATGGTTATCTTTCATATGGCCCCACAAATAATAATCTAAACAAGTCCGGAAATCTTGGGGCTAGGGGTGCTGTTCTCTTCTACCAATTACAAGCCCTTCAAACCGTTGATTTAAAAATTGTCTTACACGTAACGCAAAGTGCACAGGGGCTCCATCGTGCTGGTACCACATACCATGTGCAATCGCCAGAGGGACATCATCTAACAGTCTCAAAAACGAATGGAGCAATCAGCATATTATCAATTATTTCACACCAGATATTCACTGAGAACCTAAGTTCATAATTTGACACTGTGATTTCGTATAGATTCTCTAAATCCCAAGAGTGGCTGTTTTTTCTGTTCATTAATCCATTCGTTGTAAATGTTGCCTCATCCGTGAATAAAATTCTATTACATACGTTTCGATTTTGAATCATCCAGCAGCAAAATTACATACGACTAGCGAAATCTGTAGGTAAGAGGGATTGAACAGGCTGGATATGAAATGGATATAAACCATCACGTTCTAATCTTCTCCAAACTCGCATTCGTGGTACATTAATTTGTGCAAATATATAACGAATAGAGGTGCTGGGATTATTAACAGTTTCTCGGAATATGTTGTCCTCATTGTCTAGTTCTTGCTGTATTGGACGTTTAGTCGACGGTTTCGAAAAAGTTCCGCGTTCACGTAGGTGGTTGTGTACTCGTTGGAAAACTCGTAGGTCTGATAGTCGCCAATTTGGAAATCTCAACCCATATTCTCGAGCAGCTACTACTGAGTTTCCATCACAAAAGCCGTACATGTAATGGATATCGGCGTACTCTCGCGTTAAATAGTAAATATTAGCAATCCTGTTAATAAGCGCAAGCAGAGAAATCAACTTTAAAGTGCTTTACTGCTTGACATACAAGTAAATAATACCGTCTCCATAGTAACGTAGACAGTTTGTATCAAATACCACAATATCATTTATTGTTTCGGCTGCTTCATTATTTAACTAAAACAGGCCACAACTTCTTTAATAGTCGATTTAGAAAAAATGGCCACTCTTTAGTTTCGACTTCTTTTCACCTCTCCTACAGGTAGGTGAAGTAGTGACCTCACGTCGTGGGACACCCTGTGTACAGGTGGGAAACCATTAACGTTAAATACATGATGGTGTTAAAACCACAATCAGCCTTATGTACTTTAATGCATCAAAGTTTTCAAAATATTGCACAAGGTTTTAGAGACAAGTTGTAGATTTGAGCAAAAAGGATATTGTTAACTTTGGCTTAGTCTATCATCTTTAAACAAAATTCAGCGAACAGTTTTTGAGAAACAGCTTCTACAAATACCAAAACTTTCGACGATTTATCATTTTTGTAATTTTTTTAGCCTTAACTATTTTGGTATACATACATTAAATTGTAATCCCCAACGATGTTTTAATATCCTAAAGATTTTTCTAATAGGTTTTCAGATTTTGAATAAACAAGCTTTAAAATCAGTATTTTCATAAAATCAGTGAACCATTAGTTGGGTCGGGATTTTAAAAATTTCAAAAGTTTTTTAAGTTATATTTCTACCAATGGATTTTCGTTGTATCCCAAAATGCCAAATTTTATTATAATAGACTCAAGAGATGGCATATCGTATATATACACGCGCGCGCGTATACACAGAGAGAGAGAACGTCATTTTTCAGGAGAGGCAAATATACATTTACATTAAAAATCGACTTTTGATTGCAATGCATTTCCATACGGGAAATATCGGTAAGGTTAAAATTATCTACGCTGTGGATCTTGTACGTCATATAACGGCCCCTTATTGAAAATCAATTTGTAGGACTGGACTCTCTTACCAACATATGGATGGATTATTTTGTTCCTCCACTTAATAAATACGATTTCATTTTAACATTTGCAGCTGAAACTGTTCTTTACGCGTAACAGGTATAAACAACTTTACCTTCAAAAACACTGTTTTGAATAAGAATTAAACAGTGTTTTTAAATACAACCAAATAGTTTACATATGCTTTTGGCTGACCCTTTTAGGTTAATGGTAAATTCTTAAAACATTCTGAAAATGTTTAGTTTTCAATCCTGCCTCGATTGATTTAAATCCAGAAATAGATATTTTGTTTTCCAATAACAATTCTCAAATAAAATTTTCACGCAATTACTTTATTATCACCAAACGCTGATGATAAATTATGAGCAAAAATGGGAATAGCGAATAAATCCAGGTAAATGAGTTACTTAATTCATTGGATTACTCTGCCTGTTTTCATAAGTATGAGCCAGCAAAAATTATTGGCAATGACAACAGTGTGCGTGAGTGTTGTAACAGTAAAAATCAATGACGGTAATAAATGGTATCAAAAATAGAATCTCTAGCATTGTTCTGTTTAGGTAACAAATACTACATGATGAGTAACAGATCGAGTGTCAACACTATAAGTCGATACTCCAGTATTATCGACACGGATGAGGAAAACAATGCACTGTATAACATTAACTACAATTTTTGCAATAGTTCTCAAAATGTAGTTCAGTTGCTATAGATACGATTTACCTAAAACATCAAATAGTTATATCTGAATGCATTACATAACATTCGCAAATATTGTGATTATCGTAGAAGTTTTTAAAGTCTTTTGCACTTGGTGCATTTGTATTAAAAATGTTCTGTTCTTGTATTATTTCTGATACATTTTACAATCCATGAGTAATTTTTTCCCAACACTGTTGCTTTTCTTCTACTATTTTTGAAAATATTCGTAATTTATTTTCAATGTACGATTATCATAGAATAAGAAAAAAATATTTCACTACATCAAAAAAAGCTTGATTATTTGAGTAGCTGACAGGAAAAAGAATATGCAGTTGAAATTATAAGGAATTCCTTACCGAATTTTACAAAATCTTGTGTCCCACTCGTCAGGGAAACTGATTTTGTCCTATTTCGTTGCACAAATAGCTATTATCTCATTAAATTAAAACTAAGTAATTTGTACATTTAAAAATCAATTTACAATCCCCGTTTAATGCCCTATATCTCGACAAGGAAGAGGAATCGAACATACTATTATTATTAACGTCTGTCTTCAAATATCCTCACGAATCTCCTGTAAAAGTTCGTCCCCGCATATGTGAAACACCCTGTATAGTGGTATAAAAAGCTTGTAATAATCATTACAACGAACAATTATTTTCATTTTTACGTAACCCATTCAAACACGGTACTATTATAAAATTAGTGAAAGTAGAATAGTAAATGGCAAAAATATTAAGCTTATACAAATCGGTTATTTACTTTAGTAAAACAAAGTATGTTAGTGGAATTATATTTTAAACATTTCACGCAGTTATTGGTATTTTAGTTTAAAAAAAACTTGATTTCCAAAAACACATTTCTGATTATATTAATAAACCAAAAAATTCGGATGCTCTGAAGCATTGTTTGGTCATAAATAAGATAAAAAACAAGTTGTGATTGTGTCTCTGACGATATTAAATCAGACGTCGATATAACTCAATTACAGGTTGGAGTTTTGCAAACAGAATTATAGATGTTGGTTTTAGCCTAATGTAATAGAAATATCCGAACCTTTCAGAAAAAAATCCATTGTAAATCTATAGGGTTTGCGTAGGTGGCTTGCCTATCCTTTTGAAGTTCTTAAAAGCGTACGTGTTACTAACTTATTTTTTCAAGAGAATTGTAGGAAAGATAAAAAGAAGTTTGATATTCCGTCAGAGTTTATAAAACTATTTCATTATTTTAAACTGGTAGCTATTCAGTATATCGAATTACATATTCATGTCAGCAGCACAACGGAACTAAGGGCAAAAAAGTAATTTCCTAAAAACTGGCAATGAACGAAGCTTGCTTCGGGCGCCACTTTATCGAATACATCAGTCTAGAGAACTTGGTTTGGGGTTATATTTTTAGTTTTATTCCTACGGGCATGAATCGATTTGAAAACATTTATACCATAAAAAAGCAGCTATTTACTTAAACAAGCCATAATAGAAAATATTAGAACTGCGCAACGTTTTGCATACATATATCTGTATCTGTATCTCCCTTATTTATCGCATCCTGCTACCTTACTTCATAACATTAATAAAATATTTATGAACATTTCGAGACATCGCTGAGTACAAAGCTTAATGCGATCCGCCTAAAACTAGTCGTATATCAGTATCGCTCCACCTTCGTCAAATTAAACTATGACTGACTGAGGGAAAATTACATTTACTTAATGGATCTTGTTCCAGGTTTCATATTCTCAGGTAGCTGTATAAAGCTTTATTCGAGACAAAATTAAACAGATATTGCTATATTTACGTTATATCTATTACATAAATATTGTAATTTCAAATCCTAGAAATAAATTATTTCGTATCTTGGTAAAGTTTTAACAATCATATTTCATATAAATCCACAACTGCGAACAGCCGTACTACATGGCTTCAAGAATCAAACTATCAATGACGCACTTAAACCCAGCTGTGAAGCCACAGGATGATAAAGAAAAACCTACATCCAAAGCCCACTTGCCATACGTCAAAGGAACAACAGACAGAATCTCTAGAATTCTACGAAGGCACAATGTGGAAACAACATTCACAACCAACAGAAAGATCAGCTCCATTCTACGAAACCCCAAAACAAGGATACCCCTAGAGAATCAAGGTGTCTATGAAATTCCTTGCCGGGACTGCGATCAAACATACATAGGCCAAACAAACAGACGAGTTAACGTGAGAAAAGAAGAACACGAAAATGCCGTACGAAAGAACGAGAAGACTTCATCACTGGCACAACACGTAAGCACATCATCCCACAAAATTGCTTTCGAAAACACCAAAGTACTGGCCAAATAGGACACCTGAAATCGAGAATAATAAGGGAAGCTATAGAAATCGAGAAACACCCAAGAAACCTAAATTCTCGTGATGATACCCAAAGACTACCATACGCTTGGAAACCGGTTCTCGTCAAAAAACAAATACACAACAGAATCCAACAGGTAAACATAGAACCACCTCAACAAAATCAGAACGTTCCAGCCACAGCCGGTCCCGTCACACGCAACCGAGCCCGGAATCAACAAAGCGCAACCGCACGGAACGGTCGAGAAATATATATAGCTCCAGCAGAAACGAACGTCAACAGTCATATTACAAGAAGCACCAGCAGAAAGTTATCCGACAAAACCTGAAGATGGCAAATGTGATTTTTCCGAAACGTCGTCAAGACAACCATCCCGGTCCATATATATATATATATATATATATATATATATATATGTATGTATACAGGGTATTTAATGAATTGCAGGGACAAACTTCTAGGGCTTAAAGTATACATGAAAATAAACATTTTTTTGTTAAAAAATGTATGGTCAAAAGTGTTTCCTTTCAGGGATAGAACTTCTCAAAGTTTCTTTAAGACGCGCCTAAATGTAGGCAACTCAATTTACTACCTGCTATTTGTTTCCATAACGACGGAAACTAATACAGGATAAATAAAGCCCTCTTTCCCACTTTTCAATGTTAATGAATTGTAGGGACGAACTTCTAGGGCTTGCAAAACACACAAAGCAAACAACTTTTGTTAATAAATGTTTGGTTAAAAGTGTTTCCTTTAGAAAATAGAGCCTCTTAAAGATTCTTTAAGAAGTACTTGAAAATAGGCAAACCAAATTGCATTTTACATTATTTTGTACAGGTCACACGGAATTTTGAAAAAAAAACGATCTAGACATACATACTTTCAAGTAACGCCAATTTTGACACATTTCGATATTTTTGTGATATTTTTTACTTTTCTTGCATTTATTTCTTTCTGTGCCTTTTATAATTCGTTTTTCTTCGTTCTGTGATTTTTATGATAATTATTTTCTTCGTTATTTTCGTTATGTGTTCGTATTTTTGTGTTATGGTGAATTATACTTTTACCGAACAGCATGACATGATGTTTACTATAATTTTCTTAATTTTTGAATTAGTTATTGGAAATTTTTCAAATAGTTGATTTTTGCTTTGTAATTTTTGTTTTTCTATTGCTTAATTTTGAAACATTTTCTTATATCATTTATTTTAAATTTAATTTGAATTTGAAGAGTGGGAAAGAGGTCTTTATTTATCCTGTATTAATTTCCGTCAATATGGAAACAAAATAATAGTAGGTAGGTAGTAAATTGAGTTGCCTACATGTAGGCGCTTCTTAGAGAATCTTTGAGAAGCTCTATTCCTGAAAGGAAACACTTTTGACCATACATTTATTAACAAAAAATGTTAGTTTTCATGTATACTTTAAGCCCTAGAAGTTTGTCCCTGCAATTCATTAACACCCTGTATATATATATATATATATATATATATACAGTGTGTCTACTTAAGTTGGCGCCATATGGAAAACTTTGTTATTATAAGTTTTACGAAAAAAAGTCATTCTTTATAAAAATCTCTGCTTTCGAAAACAATAATATTCAGCTATTCACATTTGACATCGAATGTACAGGGTGTCCACAAATTGAAAAAGTTCGATAGGAATTTTTTGACCACCTCAATTTTAAATTAAATTTTGCAAATCCTACTTGTAAAACACGTTATCTTTTATCTTAATTAAACAGTCATCATACTTCAAATGTTTATTGCTGATCCGTAACCTGTTACCGACGCATGCGAATGAATAATATGTAACAAGATAATTAATACAGAACATTTATTTTCACACATACATAGAACATTACAAATACAATTATTATGTTGTCGTAAGTAGCAACGGTTACCTTCAGTTCGCTACTGCCTCAACGTATCCAACTTCGCGTTCAACACATGTAATTGTTCTTTTACAAAATACTCGTAACATACTCCTACATATCTCGGGAGTGATTTCGTGAACCGTTTCCCTTATTATCCGTTCTAAATGGTCTATATTTCTAAACGGTCCTTGTTTATATACCTTCTCTTTTATATAACCCCAGAAGAAAAAATCTAGTGGGGTTAAGTCGGGAGATCGGGCCGCCAAAAAATCACAGAATACCTATGTATGACTCGTCCATTAAAAATATTGTCAAGGTATTCCCTAACATCGTGCCTACTGTGACATGGTGCACCGTCCTGCTGGAACCATATCTGTTGTAATTCAGCTATGGGAGATCATCTAGAATATCAGCCAGTTCATTTTGTAAAAAGTCCAAATAACGATCTGCCGTCAGAGTGTTTCGAAAAAAGAAAGGCCCAATTATCTTATCTTTATAAATTCCACACCACACATTGGTTTTAAGTGAATACTGATTGCGAGTTTTTATGGTAAAATGAGGGTTCTCATCACTCCACCACCTACAGTTTTGGGAACTGACTATACCGTTGGAACAAAACGTTGCTTCGTCCGAAAACATAATACGTCTTGCCATGAAACGGTCATCTTCTAACATTCCTTGGATATCACAGCAGAATTCATAACGTCTGTCATAATCTCTTGGTTGTAAAGTATGAATAAATTGTGGCTTATATGGACGAAACCTATTCTGTTTTAAAATTTTTGCAACTGTATCTTTGCCCACAGGATTACGTAGCAGAGATGCTCTTTTTCACAATGGGTATTTAGGATTTTCAATTACACTGTTTAATGACTGACTGACTGTTTAATTAAGATAAAAGATAACGTGTTTTACAAGTAGGATTTGCAAAATTTAATTTAAAATTGAAGTGGTCAAAAAATTCCTATCGAACTTTTTCAATTTGTGGACACCCTGTACATTCGATGTCAAATGTGAATAGCTGAATATTATTGTTTTCGAAAGCAGAGATTTTTATGAAGAATGACTTTTTTTCGTAACACTTATAATAACAAAGTTTTCCATATGGCGCCAACTTAAGTAGACACACTGTATATATTGTTGTGTATACTCTCTACCTTACTTAATACGCAATGGATAGGAATTACCAATCATTCCTTTCTATTCCAAAGAAAATAAATAAATGATCTAAAATATGTTTTAGAATAGATTTAAGCCGAACAAGAAACAGATTATAGAAAGCTCCAAATCCCATCACACATCATCCCTCGTTTATTATCATCAGTATAAGATTTATTGAACAAAAATAAAATATTGAAACACCTTCACACCCAATACGATATCACAACAATATATATATATATATATATATATATATATCAGGTCACCCAAAAACTAACCGACCTGCGAAAAGTCACATGACAGGTGCCATCTTGATCGGTACACATTCCTATTTGTGCGTACACTTTTCATGAACCCGTATTTTGCTTAATTGCCTAGAAATGTATAATAAAAAAAGAGTATATAGGTATGAAATTTTGTGTTAAGCCGAGAAAGAGTGTTATAGACGCTCAGGCATGCTAGTAAATATTTGGTTGGTTGATTTTTGATTGGGAGAGAGTGACCAGGCCGGCTTTATAGAGATAATGTGTCCAAAAGTTTTGAATGAATTCCTGATGGTTCGAAATCCGTTAAAGACGAACGAAAATCAGATCGCCCCTCGATATCGACAGCATTAGAAAATATTTCAAAAGTTAACTAAATAATTCGTACTAACAGAATATTGAAAATTCGAAAATTAATTCCAGCTGATTTTATTTGTCTATTTAAACATAAAATAACTACCATACTTATTTCCTCACCCGGCGGTGCTTTGCTGAGAAAATAAATGGAATTGTACCGCATCCGCCGTATTCACCTGAACTCAATTCCTGCAACTTTTGGCTCTTTCCGCAGAATCAATTAACATTTAAAATAACACGTTCCGAGTTGATCCCCGAGATTCCAACCTCCACGACAGAGCGCCCTAAAAAGACTTACGAAAGATGATTATCTGAATTGCTTCCAAAAATGGCACAAACGTTATAATGAATGTGAGAGGAGGCTATAGAGAAAAACGTTAATTAATATGTGTAATTTACTTAATACTGTTTTAATTGTTTATGAAAGATGTTATTTGATTAAACCTCGTATATATGTACATAATAAGAATAACCCATAATAGAGTGAACACTAAAATTACAAACATTACATTGCCGCAATTTTCTTATTTATTTGTTACGTTGCCGACGCAAACCTTGAATTACTGACAAAATTTTTAAATTACCTAATCATGAAAGAAACGAGTATACAAAAACGCTATTACAGAAGAAGGAAGCCAGTCATTTGGAGCAATAGAATAAATAGAGAGTTTAAAGTAACGAAGGAAACTTACATTACTGCAAAATGTGAATAAATACAAATGTATATAAGAAGAAATATATAACGCAAAGCATAATAGATAGTAAAACAATTCCTCCAAGAGGATAAGTATAAAGGACAAGCAACAAAAGACAAAACTGAAAGAAGCTGATGTTGCGTGCCAACGGAAGAAATATATGGGAATCGTATAAGGAACATATGATGCTAAAAGATTCAGTGGAAGATGGAAATTTGATAAATCAAGAGAAGAATTTTTCAAGGCGGTGAAAGAATTAACCAGAAATAAATGACCCAGAGTTGATAAAATTATTTGTGAGATCCTACGCGAACTGAATAAAAATGTCATATTACCGGGTGATTTACAAATTTACAGGAGAGTACCAGCTTACCATTCGAGAAATAGGTAACCTAAAATACATATCACAACGTACTGTGATCTCTAAATTTTTATTGACAGAATTATGAATAAGCGACGTATATATACCTATATAAGTATACAAGTATCATAAAATAGTAAGTATAACATTTTACTAATTTAGACTGTTAACAAACCTTCTCACATTCGTTATATGTCCAGCGCATCAAACAAGCACATCTGCCTCATAATACCTTTTAGATATTGCAGTATCCTGTGTGTGTGTGTGTGCTAGCGCTAAAAGTAATTGATAATGTAAGTTGGGCAAAAATGTTTGACATACTAAAAAGAAGTTGTGTCACCTATAAAGAGAGAAGGAGAACACCAAGGATGTTTACGCTCGCCCATACAATGTATCTATCTTGACAGAAAGCGGAAAAGGACTTCAAAAAGGACTAATGAATGGAAGATACCTTGCAACTTTCTACGAGATGGCATTAAACAGACATAAATCGAATATAGTAGTAGTAGAATATATAAGCTACTAACATCAAGGACCCTGTCAAAATCAATCGGAAAACAATTTGTTAAAACTCTTGTATGAAATGTGTGTGTGCAAAAACTAATCTGCGACAATAGGCGTAAATAAGAAGAGAATAAATGACTTCCAGCAACGGTATTATCAACGCATGTTGAAAATTTGCTAGGCCGAAAATGTGAGTAACGAAGAAGTGTTACGAAAAGCCGTTGACGAAAGTATTATGGAAACAAATATAAAAAAGAAGAGCTGCGTTGTTAGGACATTTACTAATAAGAAAATTGCTCAGGTAAAATGCGATAGGTCGACCAAGAGTTGGATATATGAGGCAAATAATAGATTATAGCGGATGTAAGCACTACGTAAAGATGAAGAAGAGGAGAGACATGCAAAAATGGCGAGCGACGCCAAACCAGACAGCCAACATTTTATTTGCATTATTTTAAAATTACGTGAGGTCAATTAGAATTAATAATACTACTATTATTCAAGGATTTACTATATGTTAGTTGTGTAAATCAATTGCTAATTTCCAATTTCGGGTTTCTACTGTGTATTCTTTGTTCTTGCAACAGGAGCTTACTAAACTTAAAATAAATACGGAAACGGTCGTTGGTTGGCAAACTACAAACTTGAATATCCGTTCGTATTTATACTGCCACTGAAATTAAATATAATGGGAGACCGTTCAGAAACTTAAATATTTAGCACAGCTCAGTTTGTTTTAGTTTACAATCAGTACTGTTGCCAAGTTATGTAACTGAGTTATAATAGTAATTACCGCAGTTCCAGTTCTATGTCACTTTTCTTATTTTTAAGCGATGTAACAATTAAATCGACTTACCCAAAGCCAAGCACTCCGTTAACTTCTCGCAAGGCAACCAAAAAAAATAATACCTTAAATTAGATATTTGTTTGATATAATGTAATATACGGTTAATCTTATAATCTTTGAAATTATACAGTAAAAATACTCAAAATATTGTGTGACTATATTGTCGTAGCAAAATTAGTCCGCCCAAAAAACAGAAGCACTGACTAATAATTAAAACATGTCCTGGACACTTTCTTAAATATTCTACCCTAGCAAGAGATCTAAAATAGGAATTTCATTTTTGCCATTTGGCATGTATGTGTTAAGGGAACCACTTTTCACCACTTGAACATTTCCAGACATTTGTTTGGACGTCTCGTTATTTCTGATTTGAACTGACCGATCGCCATCTTAAACAGGCGAAGCGTAGCGAAGTTTATTGGTCACATTTTTCTGCCTTTAAAGCAACCTTTAAAATGAAATATCAGTTGACCACCCATAGTATTTGAAATGTTTGGATAACCCCCTTCCTCTCTCAGAAGGAAATCAATAAAAATCTAATAAAGCTACTGAGGTACTTCTTTGATGTTACGAGTGTTGCCATAAATCACAACTCTATCACTAAAAGCAAAAGCTCAAAGCAAGCTTTTTTTGTCATTGATAATATTTATGTTGACGTTCCGTAAAGCTTATATGAAATTATACCAAATTTCTGATTGCTCATACATATTTTGTATTTCTTTCTTTATTTTTTTTAAATATAGAACCTAGCTTAATATATAAATTCTTCAGTGTAACATGAGGTTATATAAGTCAACAGTTTTCTATCACTTAACCATCTTATATTATTAACTATACTCAGGTAATGATTTTAAGTAAATTATATTTTTAGGTCGTAATAGTAACTCTAATTAAGTACAATATTTTATGCACGTCATATTGAAAACCATTACCTATAAATATAATGCTATCTTCCAAACAACTGATACACTTTTATATTACATGAACCCATAGGATGCGCTCCACGCTTTACTTCGTGGTTTCTTTAAAAAATAATTAATAAGCTCTGTTGAACTTCTAATATTTTCGTATGATAGAATACCTTGTATATATTTGAATATTAGCATTCTGCTGAATGTTCTCCCATTTTTAATGTTATACCCTATGGATTGTAATATTATTTCATTCACATGATATTTCTTTTCTTACATAATACCTTGCTCGTTTGCTACATTTATGCATTCGTCTAATTGCTTTCAACATTTCTGATTCTAATGAAAATTCTTATACATGGCTATATACACTACTCAAAAGAAAAAAGTACTGGTAGTCACATTTTTAAAGTGATTTACATTTAGATGCGGTTTAATAATCTTCATAAAACTTGGTGTATGTGAACATCTATTCTTTGTCTTTAACAATGTGTACATAATACAAGAACATCACCAGATGTGTGTACATCATTATTACACGCGAGTGGTACTTATTATTAGCTGTATAATTGCTTGTTAACATTATTCTTCTTCTTCGAGTGCTTTATCTCTTATGAGACGTAACGACCTCCTCTCCTACGCCTGTGCTGTACGTTGAAAGTGCCACAGACATAGAGGGCCTACAGCTTAACGTGGGATCTGAACCACGGAAAGTGCAATCACTTCTACTCCAGAGAAGATTTACTAGGCAGAATACCTCGCTGGTTTGTCATTGCCTTACGAAGGAGAAGGGCCGTTAAAAATCCGATGTTCCAGTACTGAGGGCCTTCATGGTAGAAGTCTACCGCGCTAATCTCTAGCGTACGGCCGCCTCTGTAACATTATAATTGAATAGAATTAAATTGCACGGCAAATAAGACGGCAATTAACTCCAATACAGGTTGTTCGAGTGGTGGAGGGTGATCGCAGCGGTACATGGTTCAACGATTGGGAATTGCAGGAGGAACTGCATGGAAGCTGGAAGACGTTACAGTGAGACCGGGCTTGTCAGTGGTCGAAACAGAAAAACTATATCGTGAGGATCGTTTTCTTCGTTTGCAAACGCTTCGCAGTCGTACAGCTACAGCACGAAATCTTTAACGTTCGACAAGCTACTGGGTGTTTAATTAGCGACCACACTGTTCCTAATAGATACCACGAAGTTAATCTAAGGTCCGGAAGGCCCGTTAAAGTCCCCAAACTGGCAGACACAATCGTAGAAAGCGATCGCAATTCGACCGAGAACACCTAACCTGGCAATTGAGGCACTGACGACCTGTAATGTTTACGAACGAGTCCAAGTTCCTTCTGTAAGGTAATTATGGACATTTGTTTGTATGAAGAAGACCAGGAGAACGTTACCTTCTCTATACAGTGCGCGAAACTATTCCTTTTGGTGGACAATCGGTAATGGCACTGAGCGTCATCACATCAAACACCCGCATTGAGCTTATCGTTGTTCTAAATGCACAACGATACATAAGTGAATTTCTGCATGTACATATTCGTCTGTATGGCCAAATTTCAAGCGGCAAATCATCTACAATCTACATGCATGATAATGGCAGACCACACGAAGCAAACATAGCAATATATTATCTTCAAGATCGGGACATTCCAACTATTAATTGTTCAGCATGTAGTGCGGATTTAAATATCATAGAACACGCCTGGAATATAGTGGGAAGAGATATTTTACTCGTACAAAACCCTCATAAACTCTTGTTCAGTTGGAATAAGCTCTGATAGAAGATGGTAACGCATCACACAGGATGTGATTCGAAGACTAATTTGAAGCACTGTTAAGCAGTAATTCGAGCAAGGGAGGTAATACTTTGTATTGAATTTATTTTTGTAATAAATAGTGAAGCGAAACCAACTTAAAACATTACAGTTTGTTATCGGGAATTTCCTGTGTTACATTAGATTTTGTTATTGATAAGCTTAGGCTATACGAAGATAATTATTATGACTATTTATTAGTTATAAAACATTGAAATTTATGTGGTGACTACTTATTTAATCAGTATTAAGTTCTTCCAACACAATCAGATTGTTGTGACCCGTACTTTTCATTAATTCGAAATGAAGTAGCATAATTATTGTTAATTATATCACTAAACTGCCTTAATTTTATTAACAAATAAATGAACTGTGTTGAGATATAAATATGCGTAACTAGTAAGTACCTACGCTCACAGAAGTTTATTTTCTTGTTTAAGATTTATTCGCAACGGGTTGGTTTGAATACACTGTAATTAAGGCATATATTGTGAAGCGAATTGTTTAACATAAGAATATAGACCTTATACAATGAACGTGTCTCGTTTCCACTAGGTTGGGGTTTGGAGTAACGAAAATGTTCAGGAAAATGACGAGAATGCAGAGTTAATATGGTAGAGGCTGCGGAAATCAACTACTACTCAGTCTATTATTTAAAATTTCTTCATAGGTACAGTTATAAAGCACATATTAAATAATATATTTTCTTTATGTGCACTAGCATTTTAAATGCTACTAGTATGATAATTACTATGGTAACACTTTCAAAATAATTCAAGCAAACAAAAATAATGTAACAGTGCCACTACAAATACAAAATCATGTGACTTAAAATTTTATACAGTATGATCAACAGGGTTAACAAGGGTTGTTAAAATATGATATAGAAACTCCAACTTAATTATAGCTAGAAAGTCTTACAAAAATGTATAGGCTGTCAGTCCCTGCGAATACTGAGTTATGGATTGCAAAAGAAATAATTTGTGTTCTAAAGTAAAAAGAACTGTAATGTTACGCGTTTTATTTTCCACGGCCAACCTTTAGCAGCAGACTGATTTATTATTTTACAAGTACAAGATTAAGTTTAGGATTCTTAATTTATATTATTATTATATTAATACTGATATAAGTTTGTATTCTTCATATTGAGGACGAATTTAAGAACCTTCCTATGTAGGGCTTTTAGATTAATCAAAAATAATAACCTTTTTCTAAAAATAAGCTTAGTATATTTTGATAGAAATTATATTACTAGTATATTTCAATTTAAAAACCGTGCAGTGTGGTTGGTAGTTCAGTTAACAGATCACTAGCTTTCTGGGTAAAAAGTCGATTTTGGCCAGGGTTCGATTTCCCAGCATTATCACGTAGCGTATAAAAATGGTGTGCTGCAACCTAGCACACACACTTTCCCAATCTGGGTTTTTACCTTAATGCTGAGGAGAAGCACATGAGAGAGTGGCGGTGTCCAGCAGTGGGACGTTATTAATACAGCTGTAACAAACTCGAAGGTCCCCAAGAATTAGTCCCGATAATTATAACTGAAGGTAATAAAGGAAAACAATTACAGGTACCACGTAATTTGTTTAATTTTCTACTATCTGAAACAAGTGTAAGATTAATTTCAAAAGTTCAAACTAGAATCACGCATGCAGCAAGTGCGATAAATATAATATGCACAAAGAAAAAAAATATTAAGACGAAGATTTTCAACCCTTAACGTTGATTTTATAAGAAATTGTTTGAAATTAAAGTTTCTCGAGAAGTTCTTATCTATATACTATTTTTATTTCCTTGTTTTCGAGTCCTGAAAACACAACCCGTGATTTTGTCACAGAAAATTGCTTATCACTGGAACTAGTTATGACCGACGTCCAAAACAAAAACCGTACACGAAAATCTGTGATTGCGTCGTCACCGGTTCAGAAAATTTACCTGAAGTTCAGCATGATATAACAGCATCTTGAAAGAAATTTCGAAACGGCGAGATCAAGCCTTGCCAAAGAGGCAACCGCCTCAGGGCGTCAATCTGCAAAGGTACCAACCAAAATTCGAATTTTAAAAAATATTAAAATGACACAAAAGCGGAGTATTAGAAAAGACGCATGTAAGTGTATATTAATTAGTATATAGGTATATATGTTGTTGTTTGATTGAGCGAGATTTAGGACGCAGTTTTCCAAGCACCTCTTCGCATTCAGGCTATATTTGGCAAACTGTACACCCTAACTATGAATTTTGCCTATCTGAGGTAGTTTCAACCCCAGTAGTGATTTTTAACGTGTCACATATCGCAGCGGCACGGGACCTATGTGTATAAGTTATTCTGTTTTACTTTGTTCATTATGAATAAATATATTATACTTCTTCTTGGAGTGCTTTATTTCTTACGAGACGTAGCGATCTTCTCTCCTATGCCTGTGTTGCGCGTTTAAAATACCACAGACATAGAGGACCTACAGCTTAACGTGGGTTCCGTACTACGGGACGTGTAAACACTTCTACTCCAGAAACGATTTACTAGACAGAATACCTCGCTGGTTTGCCATTGCCTTGCGAGGGAGAGCGACCGTTAAAAATGCGATGTTCCGGTACTGGGAATTGAACCCAAGACCTTCGGTGTAAAACTCTAACGCACTAACCTCTAGCCCACGGCCGCCTGTATGCTAATAATATTATATGCGAATTTGTAAATTCTTTAATTCTTTAACCCAAAAATTTCTAGGGCACTTCATGAAGGGGCACTGTTAGTGTGGTCTACATCAGACGACAAAATCGTTTGCTACGGTCTTGACAATAACAAACACCGAGCCAAAGCGCTGATGAACATATAAAATATCAAGTCACAGCAGTTCCCGATAGTTTCTACGGTATGACACCCCGGGAAAAAGTCACTGATTGTTATTACATTTGGTATAACCGAAGCAGTCGCGGTTGAACCAGTCACTGAAAAATCACCGTTTGGTTTACCCGTATCTCAAAATATTCTTCAAATACGAATACATAATTCCTATTACAGTAGGACTCTTCACTATACAGTAAGATAAGTAAGTACATATGCATATAGTGTTTTATTTTTATATTATTGCTTTAGCAGAAAGTATTAATTTTTTGGGATAATGGATTACAGTTTATATTGAGAAGGTAGAAACAGTTTTATACAGAGTGCCCATTTTAAAACTCCAAGCCTACATTTTTTTAAATAGGCAACACACGATACATGTCAATGCCGACTATAATTTTAAAACAAAATATTTCTATAATTAAGATCAGGGCAATGATGTTTACATTAACTTGACAGTTTACTAATCAAATTCGTTAAGCCACATTACTTGAACGTGCAAAAAAAGATTATCGAACATTAATCTTTGGTGCAAAATGTATTCCAACGCTGAAAAAGTGGACATGCTTCTAATTCTGGGTGAATGTCGAAAAAATGCGAGTGCTGCCAGTACTTTGTATGTGCAACGCTTCCCAGGTAGACGAATTCCAACAGACAAAACATTTAGAATGCTTCTTCTGAATTTACAAGAGTATGGGCAATTTTGAAAACCAAAATAAGCAAGGGCACGGCAAGTTACGGTTGAACATAACGAAGTAGCTGTAATTGAAATGGTTACGAATAATCCCCATACAAGTCAAAGAGCGATTGCAAATGCCTTAAACATTAGCAAAGGTTCTGTTTTCAATATTCTTAAGGCGAACAAATTTCACCCCTACCATGTTTATACCATACATAATCTTGAAGATAGGGATTATGAGCATCGTGTTCAGTATTGTCAATTTCTTAGACGGAAATTAAACGTCAATGCGGAATTTTTAAGTATGGTATTATTCTGTGATGAAGCCAGGTTTTCAAACAACGGCATGGTTAATCGACATAACTGCCACTATTACGCCCAAGACAATCCCCGCTGGATCAGGATAACTCATTTTCAGAGAATTTTTTCTCTTAACGTGTGGTGCGGTATTATTGGCGATTTTGTAATAGGTCCACATTTCTTTAATGGAAATTTAGATGGTGAAATGTATTTAAATTTCTTAATTAATGAACTACCGGTTCTCCTCCAAACAGTTCCTCAAAACGTACAGAATAGCATGTGGTTTTTAAATGATGGTGCACCTCCGCATTTTCATAGGGACGTGAGAAATTATCTTAACCAACGTTTTGAGGGACGCGTAATTGGACGAGGTGCATTGCATCCTTGGCCTGCCCGTAGTCCCGATTTGACTCCGCTAGACTTCTTTTTGTGGGGCAAAGTAAAAAATGATGTCTATGAAGTGCCCATTCGAAATGAAGAACATCTACGCGAAAGGATAATTCAATGTTGTCGCTCTATCGCACCGGAAATGTTAGCTCGTGTTAGAGGTTCGATGCGTAGAAGAATTATACTCTGCGAAAACGAAGGGGGAAGGCAATTTGAACACCTGCTTCGTTAGTTTTTGTACTATGTTCCTATTAAATTATTATTGTAGTTATTGTTGTCAAATATTAAATTTGAGTTATTAACGTAACCTCAAATTTGTACTTAATCATTACATGTACTGTAAAACAACTCTGATCTCAATTTAAAAAAAATGGTAGAAATGCATAGTGATCTGGGGTTGTATTGTGTGTTGCCTATTTAAAAAAATATAGGCTCGGAGTTTTAAAATGGGCACTCTGTATTCTAAAAACTCAATGCCCGTCGTTATACACATAAAGGAAGTATTTATCGATAATATGACTTTTAAAATTACACTACATACAGTAACAGTGATGCTTTAACATCCTGTATGATATAAAACGCATTTTATTAATTTATAGCAGACGAGTTCTACAATTTATAACAAAACAATTACTATTATATCAGTTGCCGAAATGGTCATACTAAAACCCACTCTCAATTAAGAATTTGTCAAAGCGCCACAAACCTTACAATAGCACTGCTGCAATGGACTCGTTTGGCAATATAAAATGTATTTAGTAAAGTATATTGTATTTTATTTTATCATATCGTATTTACGAATTTCAAGTTGTACATGATACCAGAAATGCATCACTGATGTTTAGACGTGGTAGCCCTACCTAAGCTAGCGTTTACCGAATTACAGCCAATAGATGGCTGATTCTCCAACTTATAATATATCTGCACATAAGCATTAATATTTTTTTATAAACATTTGTTACGAAATTTCAACGAGCCCTGGTCACGTAGTGTTTCTTATAAGTGCGCTAATTTAGTAATTAAAAAATACAGCAACGTTGTTTAACCTTTTCTAAGAATATATTAACATTTGGCGAAAGAGTACCTATAACTACTTTTATGGTTTTTCAGAATTTTGAGGGCAGAAATGACGAATGAGCCTACTCTTATCATTTTATACAGTTTTTTTTCTCTTGCCGGTTATACAGAGCGCTTGTCTTAAAATACCCTGTAAAGTTGTCCGGCAGTTTTAAAAGATACACTGAATTTCAATTACGTCTGCTCCCGAACCAACTATTAATGATTGTAACGCCGAAAAATGATATATCGTTTTAAATGATAGCATCAAAAATATAATACTTGCTAGAGTAATGTTTTTATAAATTTTATTATATAAAATACCTATTATCTATGAATACTCTCACTTTCAGTAATGTATTACTGCGTCAGAGGCGTTTCAATTTTAGCGGTCGTCTGGGACTATGAACCCGTATGCTCTATTCATGTTGAAAACCGCTAATTACGTATTTGTCTACAAAAACCAACGAATTTCTTCGAGGACCATAATAATAGCTAAATACATCAAAACTTTCAAGGAAACACTTTAAGACCTCGTAATTCAGTTCCACAACTAATAAAAGATTTGATGGTAGAATGAGCTACAACCACCAAATCCAATAAACCGGGAATTATGAGAAAACTCATCACTTGTTGCTGTGCTCCTCAGAATCAATACCCACTGCTTGCTCTTACCGAGTCAATTTGTACCACAAACAGAAAAAAATAAACATCAATCTTCGTATTAATATTAAATATAATGTAACAAAAATGGAAAAGCAACATCAAATTAATTATAGATTGAAGAGTTTTTATGGTCATATAACTTTAACAGTTCGAATATTTGTTTTTTAATAGAGATGGCGATCATTCTTCCAGCTTCAGGTTTGGCATCTTCGACCTTTGGGTTTCCAATTAATTTATTCGGGTGCCAATAAAGATTTGTATGAAAATTTTAGCATTTGTAAAACTACTATGTATGTAACTATATACACAATCTAGGATAAAATACTATGTTGTGTCAATAGAATAGCTAAACTGTCCCCCTTAAAAGTAGTTGCAAAACCCAACATGTATATGTGTATTGCATTTAGTTCGGTTGCCCTCCTATATACATATATACAGGGTGTCAATGAATTGCAGGGACAAACTTCTAGGGCTTAAAGTATATACATGAAAACAAACATATTTTGTTAATAAATGTAAATAAAGCCCTCTTTCCCACTTTTCAAATCCAAATTCCGTCGTTATGGAAACAAATAGTAAGTAGTAAATTGAGTTACCTACATTTAGGCGCTTCTTTAAGAATCTTTGAGAAGTTCTATCCCTGAAAGGAAACACTTTTGACCATACATTTATTAATAAAAACTGTTTGTTTTCATGTATTCTTTAAGCCGTAGAAGTTTGTCCCTACAATTCATTAACACCCTGTATATAGGAGGGCAACCAACATCTTGTTGCTTATTTTTGGGGAATGTCACAGAAACGCGATACATGCCGCAATCTATATATCAGTATTAGCAGTATTAGAGGCGATGAGTGAGAATCCCCGTGTAAGTCAAAGAGATCTAAGCAAAGATGCGGGTATTAGTAGAACTTCAGTTAGATGAATTCTGGAAGCAAACGTATAATTTCCGGTTCTGAGTCATTTGCTTGCCACCACTTTCTCGCCATTCCTTAGAGCAGTGGTTCTCAAACTGTTTAAAGCACCACCCCTTCTGGCCAAAATGTTTCTTGTGACCCCCCCTCTTGTAGTACTCACCTTCATTCACAATCAGAGGTTAAACTCCCAACTGACACCATCTATTATCAACTAGCGCAATTCATTTACTTGTTCTACGTGTTTCCGAAAATTTTCACCATACTCGAGAGGGTGCTAGATGGCACTGGAATAATCTGGAAAATACATTTTGCTTTATATAAGCAGCGGGCCGCGATGAGATCAGTCATCATTTCAAAACTACTGACTGTGTGTTGAATGCAATACATCGATATCAAATATTGAACTAAAGTACCAGCTATAGTCGTTTTGTTAAAGATGGATAAATTTTTAAATAGGTCATTTAAACCTTCCGCGTCTGGCAGTGACAAGAATACAAAGAAAAATAGATTGTACAGAAATGAATATCTCAAATATGGTTTTACCGTCAGAAGCCCCGGTGCGTAGTTTGTCCAAAAGTTTTATCAAAAGAAAGTTAATATGATAAATTCTGAGTACGTGTTTGCAAGTTAGTCTGTACAAATTAAAACAACACCTCATTGTCTACTTTGATGCACGAACTGCATGAAAATGACCCTCTGAAAAGATTGGAATTTTGTAATTTCTTTCAGATTCGGCTTTTTGGATCAATTTTTTTTATTGTCTATTGTGTAGCTACGAGGGAAAATTCTCAAACAATGTTGAAGAGAATAGAGATAAGTCGCACTACGCACAAACAAATCCGTACTAGGTACGTGTACGCGATTATCAAGACTTCTCAGTATAACGATATGCACAAAGATACCCGGATAGACCCATTCTATCACTTAATGCTTTTAGACGTGTGGAAAGAAATTTGAGGTTATATGGAGCTTTCCAAACCAAAGGTGGGACAGTGACATCTCACAACTGTAGAAGCTGAAGCGGCAGTCATCTAATAAGTAACTGGTAATCCCCAAAGCCAACGAGCAGTTGCAATACTGTAGGCTTAAGCTAAAGTTCAATATTTAACATATGCAAAATAAACCGGTTTCATTCTTACAATGTCACATCAGTGCAACACCTCAGTGAAGATGATTACCCACGTCGAGTGAATTTCTGCCCATTTCTAACAAACGAAATTACTACTGATCCACTGTTTTTAAGAAATATTCTATTTTCTGACGAAGCGACATTTAGTAGCAATGGGTTTGTAAGTAGACACAATTGCAATTTCTATTCACAAGATAACACACATTGGATTCGGCAAGCACACGGAATCGTTGACAACTTTACCATTGGTCGCCACTTCTTTGAAGGCGGTATTATGTTTATGTTAGACGGCGCATGTGGTTTCAAAATGGCGGAGCACCTTCCCATTTCCATAGAATTGTAAGAAACTACCAAGATGAAACTTTCCATGACACATTAATTACAAGAGATGCAATCCTTGTTCTCCACGTAGTCCGAACTTGACTACGTTAGACTTCTTTTTGTGGGGTAAAGTAAAAAACGACGTATACGCAACTCCCGTAAAAACCCAGGAAGATTTACGTGAAAAAATTATTGAATATAGGCCAATCATCCCACACAAGCCAACTCGTGTTAGAAATTTTCTTCAGCGGCGGATTGACTTATGTGAACAGCAAGGTGGACTGCAGTTTAAACATTTATTATGTCATTAGTTAGTGTTTTTCTTTCTGTTTTTATTTAATTTATCTTCCTTGTTCATTTTATTGTTGTCAACATATATTTATGCTATATTGGTTTTCTGTGTGTCTGTTTTGTTTAAATTATAAGAAATAAATATTGTAAATGTAGCTATTGCAAAACTCCATCTTATTTGTTAATAAATAGTTTCATTGTAGTTTCTTAGTACATCCAACGCAACTACTTTAATTTATATTTATTTGAACAGTGTAAAGTTTACTAAGATACCTATGGAATATAAATAGCTGTAATGTGTGTAGCCTACCTACCTGTTACAAGATAAAGTAGTTACCCTGTACATAGAACGACGATACAATTCTGCGTATTACGGTGTGCTTTAGTGGTCTTTTTAAACACTGTAAAGTTTACAATTTGTTTCTTCTATTTTGCATCTAGATTCTAGAGCGACATAACGCACACGCAAGTGATCTTCTACCCACAGGTGCTAATGAACAAAAAATATTTGTAAGAACATGCTGTCCATGTCTAATAATTTATGGCACCTTGAAATTTTCAGAAGCAGTTTTTTAAGAAAATATAAATTTCAAAGAATAAAATCGGCTCTTCAATTTTCTGAAAGAGCATTTCTTGTTTAACTATTACCCATTCAACTTTTTCGTTTTTTGTTTCTATTACCATAACACTATCTTTTCAATACCCCTCTCTTGTTTCTCTCCGCAATTGCATTTTTTATATATGTTTCCCAGTCTAAGCATTGCTTTTCTGTTTCCCTCTACCCCTGGCGTCCCCTGGGTTAAGTTTCTTTGACCATCTACTATCTGGCATGCATTAAACTTGTCTCTACCACGGAAGTGTCGGATTTTCCAATGTAGTTCTAACGGAGCAGATTGTTTCCCTTTTTTTACAGATTATTTCCATCTTTAGTCTATCTCTTCGTCGAACCGGAAAGCATTTGAACTATTACAACCAAAGCCTGACTCTATTAGCATTGAGCCACCCTAGGCAATGACTGGTTGGGTATACTGAGATAACGTACGATGCTCGGCACTACGCAAACTATCATTGCTGAGACAATATCTGGATTCATCCGAAAACAGTATATCATCTCACGGTGTCACTTCTTGAAACCTACGTCTTGACTATTCCACCCGTGTCTTCGTTGAGCCACAATTTCAGGATATCTCAGGGGGCGATATGAGGTAAGTCCTACCTCAAACAATCGATTTCTTACAGTCTGGTCGGAGATTGAATTTCCTGTGGCATTCTGGAGCACGTGCTGTAGATGTCGAGCAATTGAAAAGGGGTGCATTCTTGCATTAATTACCAGAAGTCGATCCACATGAGGTGTGATGCGAAAAGATCCACTTCCAGGTCTTCTTGCAGTCGTACCTGTTTCTCTAAGGCGCAAAAAGGCACGCGAAATTACGATCTGCGTTGTTCCTAACATATCAGCAATGTCGACCTGGTGATCTCCTCTTTGGTGCATGGCAACGGCTAAATTTCGTTGTTCTATTTTTAAATGGTTTCTATGCTTTGATGTTTATTATTAAAAACACAAATGTAACACATGAATAAAAAAACAATGAACAAAAAAGATCTTAAGAAGACAGGAAAGATTATTCAAGCAAACACACAAACTCTACTTGGCTCTAATATGGTTAAACAATTGCAACTGGATTCGATTGTTTTTTGTTTTTTAACATCAAACATTGCCGCTTGCTCTAATTATCAATAACGGACGACCATTAGCCGCCAAATACAAACATATATGCTTTATATTACAATATTCCTATTCATTTTTGAGAAGTTTATTTTTATTTACTAGTTGCCTAACACATTGTACTCTCATAAAACCACTTTGTACCTCACTTACATGAATACTCCTTTAATCTAGTTTGCAGTTTACTACACTTTAACCTGGCCATAAAAAATAAATTGCATATGGGAAATGATTGCGGGGAGACCCGAAGGTAGTTCCGCACGTTACTGCCACTTTAACCCTGTTTGAGGTAGTTAGTGATGTGGCGCACTACCCAGGGGGACCGACGGTTTTAGGTACTCTCCGAGGCACCGCGCGGGTTGCAGCATTTTTAGAGCGAAGATTTCGATCACCCATCCAAGCAGGCATAGCGCGGATCATTCCTTAACTTTGAGTACTGTTTTATCAGTGCTCGCATTTGTCCGCCGCGCTGCTTCCCAACCTAGCCATGGATGGTATAGTGGCACAGAGCTACTTGGTCACCGTCTTAAAAGCGTAAGTAGTAATCCTATGTAAAACCCATTTTAAAGGTGTGCTGTAGGTAAAATACCAGCTTCTAAAATTTTATTTGAAAAAAGAAATCTGTAATTTGTTTAAAGTAAAAGTTAACACAATAAAAAAACAATTCACTCATTACATACGTGTTACAACAAATCTGCTTCAACAAATATAGTTTTTTAAACAATGTTTTGTAACTTATTGTCCACTTGCACATAATTCATCTAACTTGTCACAATAATATGGCGGTAAAGTAATACAGTATGGCCTAATTTGCTTGCCAGATCGTCTATATAAAATTGCTTGAAAAACGTTTTTTAACACCTGCAACAATTCTTTCTTCGCGTAGCTTTCTTCAAAAAAACATATCATGCTCTCGTAAAAAGTTTGCTATGTTGTCTTTTAAACTATTGGAATTTGGCATTTTATTAATTTGCCTGGAATGGTAGCTGGCGTTGTCTAGTACTATGACAGAATGACTGGACAAATTCGGAAATAAAGTAAATATTTTCGAACCACGACTAGAACAATTCCACTGTCATATCCTCACGGCAATCTAAACTCGAATCGCGAACATTTTTAGCCGATATCAAAGGTCTACACTATACCCACCCTTCGTCGGACCCGGCATGTAGCAAAATCACCCTTTTCCCCCTTGCAAGGGGTACATCCCTGTTGCATTTATTAGAATCGTCTACCCAACCTTTGCGGATGATATCATGGGTGTCATACCATGTTTCATCCAAGTAATATACCTATACAGGGTGTTTCGGAATTGCACGGCACTATTTTATGGATGTGTTCTCCAGTACGAAATAAACAAAAAAGTTCATACAAACATATGGCTCAAATTAATTTATTAGATATTGAAACTTAAAAATATTTATTTAAAAATAAAACATTCAAAGTGGTCTCCATTTTGTTGAATGCAGCATTCAGCACGACGAATCCATACTTCTCTGGCACACCTATAACATCAGGACGACCCTTGATAGTTGCTGCCACTTCCACGATGCGATTCCTTAGCTCTTCTTGTGTGCCAATAGACGTAGAATAAACCAGTGGCGGCTTGTACTAAAGGGCACAAGGGCACGTACCCACCCAACCACCAAGATAAACACAGAAAGAAATTCGTATGTAATTCAGTGTATTATTTTAATTTCATTATTTTAATTTCATTATTTTAACGATGGTATCAAATTTTCCTTCCGCACCAAAGGCGCGGCTAACACGCTCAAAACTATGTTCCGGGGAACGCACTGATTTGTACCTATTTAGAGGATGATTCGGTTGCCTATCGGTTATCTTCGCTATACGAGATATATTTTTTTTTAATTTATTTGCATATTTACAATCTACTCAGAAGATACAAGTGAGTAATGAGTAAATGTTATCTTAAATATATACATGTCATGATTTGGGATCAGGCCATTACCGTCTTCCCAGGGTTATACACTAACAGAAGGCAGTTAGGGGAGTAAATCGAGTGGCCAGGTGCGTTGAAGTCTTCTTGCGGCTGCTGGTTGGCGTGCGAGGTGCCCTACAAGGTCATTTTCATGTCCTGGTAACTTGAGGTTGTATGCTTGTGCGAATCTTTGGATTTCAGTTGTTACATGAGGGATTTTCAGGTCGGTGTGGATGGAATCGTTGCTTACATACCATGGAGCGTCAGTGATTATTCGGAGTATTTTCGATTGTATTCTTTGTATGATTTTTGTATGGGATGCTTCTGCATAGCCCCAGAGCTGGATGCCATAAGTCCAGATGGGTTTTATGATGATTTTATAAAGCAGTACCTTGTTGGATAACGAAAGCTGCGAACGCCTTCCGATTAGCCATTGCATCTGCTTCAGTTTCAAGTCTATTTGTTGTCTTTTTTTCTTGATATGCGTACCCCAGTTGAGTTTTTCGACAAGATGCATACCTAAATATTTTATTTCGGACTTAGTTGGGATTTGAGTATTGTTAAAACTGGTGGGAGGGCACACAAGTCTTCTGTTAGTGAAGGTTATTTGTGCTGACTTGTCGCTGTTTACTGTGACTCTCCATTTGTTGGTCCAGTCCTGTAGGAGATTGAGGTAGTTCTGTAAATGAGTTGTCGCTGCTGCAGGTGATTCACTGGTTGATAGGATGGCTACATCGTCGGCAAACATGGCAATAGTAGTGTTTTGCGTGGTTGGTGAATCAGATGAATAAATCAGCTAGAGTAAAGGGCCTAACACACTTCCTTGCGGCACTCCTGCTTTAATTTGATGGTATTCCGAGGCTGAGTTATTTATTACAACTTGGAAGAATCTTTCGGTGAGGTATGATTTTAGGATTAAATAGATCTGAGCTGGGAATTGTAGTTTGATCTTGAACAGGAGGCCTGCATGCCAAACCTTATCGAAGGCTTGCTTTATATCTAGGAAAGCAGCTGCAGTTAATTTTTTGGTTTCAAGACTTTCTATTATTTGATTGACGATCCGGTGGCATTGGTGTATCGTTGAGTGGGCTTCACGAAATCCGAATTGGAACGTCGGGATTATCTGGTCAAGATTAACAGCTTTTTTTATTCTTTTCAATAGGAGTCTTTCAAAAAGCTTGGATAACAGAGGTAACAGGCTTATCGGTCTAAAGGAAGATGGAAGGTTGGGTGGTTTTCCAGGCTTTGCGATCATAGTAATCTTAGCATACTTCCATTGCAGTGGGAAGTACGTTAATCTCAATATACTATTGTATATGGTGGTGAGGAGGACCACTGTTTTTCTTGACAGATGCTGCATTACTTCACCTACGATCAAGTCATAGCCAGGGGCTTTTTTGGTGTTCGTAAGGTTGATTTGCTGGCGCACTTCCGACGGAGAGAAGGGTTGTATTGGCGGCGAGAGTTGGCACGGAGCGGTTAGGAAATCTTGAATTTCGGTGTCGTCGTAGTTGTCGTGTGGGTCCGGGGTAGCGAATACGGTGACAAGGTGTTCTGCGAAGGTGTTTGCTTTGTCCTTGTCTGTTCTGGCCCATGTATCATCAGGCTTTCTGATTGGTGGTATTGCTATTATGGGTCTCTTGAATTTTTTTGTTGCTTTCCAGATTGAATGGTCGGTAGGAGAAAGCTTGGTAATGTATTCTTTGAAAGTTTCATTGCGGGCTTCCGTAATTGTGGTATGTAGTTGATGGGTAAGTCTATTGTAGATTGTTTTGTCGTGCCTGTTCTTTGTTATTTGCCATTTTTTTCGGGCTCTTCGTTTCTCCGCGAGTAGGTTACGTATATGGTGAGGAATGTTATTGATTACAGGAGTGCGATTTATAGCAGTAGGTGTGGCCGCTGCTTGGCAAAGCAGCGGCTTGTATTGTTGTCGTAAGGTGATGAACTGCTTCATCAAGGTCTTGATTATCTTTAATTCTGATACTTAGGTTAATGTTTTCTTCTAATAGGTCTCTGAAATGATCCCAATCCGTATGTTTGTTACAGAGCCTAACCGGCATTTCTTTGGTGATTATTGTTGTGCTGACGGTGATAATGACTGGGGTGTGATCAGTGGAGAGGTCGTAATTAGGTTCTGTTTGGGTATAAACGTTGGCTATTCCATTGACAACTGCATAGTCTAATAGGTCTGGGAGTTTTTGTGGGTCACTAGGCCAATACGTCGGTTCTCCGGTTGATAGAAAGTTGAAATTGCTTCTCTGGATTGTTCTTAGTAGGTTGCGTCCTTTCGGGTTGATAAGTCTAGAGCCCCAAGCTGTATTCTTTGCGTTCCAGTCGCCTCCTGCTAAAAATTTAGGCTCTAGTGATCTGAGAAATTCTTCATATTCGTCAGAGGAGATGGAGTGCCTCGGTGGGCTATAGATGGCTGAGATTACAAGCGAATAGGGGAAGGCTTGAACTTTTATGGTTGCACTTTGAATCTTTTCAGTTAGGTATGGTTCAAGTTCATGATGGACAATCGTGTTCTTAATTATCACAGCTGATCCGCCGTGCGCCGTCCCATCTGGGTGATTGGCATAATATGTGGTATAATGCGGTATTTTTACAGTAGTCCTATTAGTTGCTTGAGTCTCGGAAACGAGTAGTATGTCAATTTGTTGTAGTTGTAGAAAGATTATTACTTCCAGAATATGGTTAGTGATACCGTTGGCGTTCCACAGCGCGACGCGAAGTGAGGTAGCCATTTTACGCTATTTTGTTTATCACTGTGGAAAGCATGTTTAATATCATGCTGTTCTGACTTATGAGCTGGGAAAACATGTTTTTAAATTCGTTGAGAAAAGTTGTGAGCATTTCGGGAATGTTTATTACTTGTTGGATTTGAGTTGAGGAGCTATGGTTCTGTTTTGTCCATGCTTGAGGATTGTTGGGTACGCATTGTGTTTCACCGCTGTGGTTATTAGCTTGGTTACGGAGAGGGGGGTATTCAGTTAGGGTGAAGTTAGGAGGAGCTTGTTGCAGACGGGATTGGTTAGCTATGCCTCTGAATGGCGTGTTTCGGGCTCTTTGGAGGTCCTGGTATACTGTGCAACCCTTGTAATTGGCAGGGTGATCTCCGCCGCATAGACCGCACTTGGCTGGGGTATTTCGATCTTTTTTGCATACTGCAGTGTTGTGTCCGCCGCCACATTTTACACAAACATAAGGTTTATTGCAATTAGATTTAGTATGCCCGTAGTCTTGACATCTTAGACATTGCGGGATAGTGCTTTTCTTTTTAGGAGGTTCAGTCGCGACTACCATATTCCCGATATATTTGATATCAAAGATTTTTTTATTGTTCTCGCTTGGCTCGAGATCGACCATGAAAAGGGAGAGAGGTTGCTTGGTTACCCTATGGCGTATATTTATGATGTTACGCACTGTATGACCCTGTTTGGCTAGCTCATCCTTTATGGTGTTTATCGGAACGGAATGGTGGAGGTTTCGAACCGCTACTCTATATGCTCTGTCTTCTTTTAGTTGGAAGGTATGGTGTATGATGTTTTCATCTTTTAAGTGTTTCGACAACTTTCTGTAAGTGTCGGCAGTATGGGTATTAATTCTAATTGTGTTATTTGATGCTGCTGACGTGTGATATGGCTCTGCTTCAAGAACTTTAGTGAGATTCGTGACCATTTTCCCATAGTCAGTTACTCCATGGATGTATATTGGTGGGGGTTTTACAGTTTTAGGTTGTTGATTGTCATTGTCGTTAGTGGTTTGTGTTTGTGCGAGTATTTCATATCTGTTAGACGTAGACAGTTGGTTAGGTTTAGTTAATTTGGGATTCGGTGCCGTTGTATTCCTTTTCCTTTTTTTAAGTGTTTGCCATTCATGTTTTGAACTAGGTTGACTTTCTTCGTCGTTGTCAGCAGTCATACCGGTGTCCTCGATCGTTTTCTCGTTATCATTTATGTCTGATTCTGATGGGGTGTCACTGAATGCTTCATAAAGTTGTTGCTGATTACTTTCGTTGGTTTGCATTGCCTGGTTAGGTGGGGCTATATTTTGGTTTGTTATAAAAGGAGAAGTCATCATTATTTGATTGTTGCTTACATACGGGTGTTGAGGATTATAGTGATTTTGCGGTTGTAAGGCAGAGTATCTCTGGATACCAGGGATATTAAACGTAAAACCGTAATTTTCAGGGACGAATTGATTGTTTACAGCTGTTATTGTTGGCGGTCCTGGGCCGTAGCCGCTACCGGACGGGTACATAATTTATAGTGTATTTACGTACATTTAACAGGTAAGTAAAATCCCTTATACGTACGAATTTTTAGTTGAATGTATGGATTCAGTCAATGAACGAACTTGACCTGCTATTCACTATCTGTTTATGGCACTGCACTTGTAGAGATAACAGAACTCGTGGAGTATGTGTTTACTCTTTGAAAGCCAAATGCGAACATACGCGATATACCAGGCGAATGGGGCACCGAGCACATTGTTCCCGTTTGCAGTCAACGTTTGAATTTGCACTTTGGAGCGCTGTTTTCGCGCAATCGCGCGTTTGAATTCAAAGACGAAAGTGACGTTTTTTCAATGATGGAAGTTAATTGTGTGCAAAAAGAT
>JABXWE010003613.1:0-13169 GCA_014611495.1 Limonius californicus
CTAACCATTCATGCAGCATGCACCCTAAACTTAACTAACTGAATTGCGGTCGCCCCAGCGGGGATTCGAAACCACGCCGGAAAGAGCGCAATTCAGTGTGACCTCGATGGTCGGTGCGTTCTCGCACTCGACCACCGCGGTCCCTTGTTGTAATACCTAGAGCCTAAAGGGTTGAATGGGAAAGGTTATCCTACTAGTCGTGATGATTCTTGCTCCATGTTGTAGAACGTTTTCTAAAAAAGTTTAATACCTATTTTGCTTCCAGAGACAGAAATATTGTACGTTTTTAAATTGCCACCCTGTATATGATATGCGTAGTATTAGTTAAGTTGCAGTCGTAGTTACAACGAGAATGATAGGGTGATTCTTTATTTCATTTATTTTTAGTAGACATTAAAACATAATTTTGTTGAAAACTATGATAGGGAAAAGTTTGAATCATTTCACACAGGCGCTACGACATTGTTGTATTTAGCAGAAGGTACAAAAAACTACAGCCCGCATCAAATACCGTACATTAAAGTTTTACGCTCCTTTGTGGGATACACAAGAAATGACGTATTCGATTTGATCAAGTACGTGTTCGGACTGGTGTATCGTATTAGAGGCAACACCGTCTCCAACCTCGCGATTCTTCACCTTCGCTCCATCGTCAAAGAACATATTATCCATAAATAACTTACAACATAACACCTGCTCGCACTTCACCTCTGTCTTCACTAGCTTCAGTCAGCACAAACGTAGAACCAGGGATGGAGTGGTACGTGCCCGGACTCGATAAGCGTCTTCCTGAAATACAGACTGAGCATCAGAGTTGCCAGAATCCCTGGAGATTTGGACGAACCCGGGCCGACTGAGTAATTACGGCTGCTTATTATTCTCCTGCGAAAAATCCATTACTTGTCCTTAACCCTTGTATTAGTAGCGCGATCTGCTAAAGCGGTGAACTTTATGTGATGATTGCTTAACATTGCTCGACAGAAAAGGTAAAAGAATCGTTTGTAGATACTTAGTAACTCTATCTTTCCCTGCAGATTAAAATAATAGAACCATAAATTAATCCAAGTTTTTCATAGGGCATGATTAAAAGACAACTTACCATAAGAACTACAGTAGCGGTGAACAACGATATGTGTGTCTTTACTTAAGACATGCAATTTATAGGTTTAATACAATAATTTAATAGTTATCAAACTACGGTTCACTTGCTACAGCTATTTTTTAGCCTACAGCATTACTTATCAATATATAACAACATCCGCAAGTGATGAAACTTCATGCATTCTGTACAATTTCTTCCAAGCTTTAATAAATAAAGCTACATAGATTGCCTCTAGCATGGCCAAATATGATACCTAGTTATCTACATTGGAGTTTTCGTTCTATACCTAAAACTATTGCAATACACTATCTACATAAGGTATTGTGTTTAGAACAACAATAGGATAAATTGAAAAAGTTGCTCTTGTTGCTCTACCCTTTCAAGTCACAGCTAAACGCAGATCCTCGTGAAAGGACCAATGAGGAATAGCTTACGAGGAGTCGAACCTACTTTATTGTGCTTCCGCCTTACCTGAATATTTCTTCCACAATATATGCAAAAGGAAAATAAAAACTAATAACAAGTCATACATTTCTAAATAAGGGTTTTGAATATATTGAATAAAATAGGAAAAGCAGAAAAAGAGAAGTTCGCATCAGGACTAAAGTCGGTCTTGCCATAAATGATGTATAAAGCAAAGGCTCCGTGATGTCTGAAATTTTTCTGACTTAATCTGAAACTGACCAGAATATTTACACTAAAATAAAAAAGAACTGTATAGCCAGTGACAGATAAGTTCACAAACCAAGTACAGTTGGATATTGAATTACCAAAAAATTAGCAACAGGCCGTTACTTTATTTACGAAAATACCGCTATTTTTTTTGTTAAAACCAGGAATTGCAGCGGGAACTTAGAAGGGATAAACGAGCTGATGTTTATCCATCCATCCATGAAACGAGTAACTACACGGTTTCTTTACTAAACTACTGGTTCTTGTATAAATATTTAATCCAGCTTTGGTCGATTTTTAATGTTAAAAGTCATACATTTCTAAATAAAGGTTATGAATATATACCATAAGATAGAAAATTTCAACGACTAGTGTCGGTATTACCAAAAATTATGTATAAAGCAAAGGTTCCGTGACGTCTAAATTTTTCGAACTTACGCGGAAACTGACCAGGAGATTGACAATAAGATAAAAAACTGTATGGCCAGTGACAGATAAGCTCACAAACCAAGTACAGTTATATATTGAATTATTAAAAAAATACCAACAGAACCTTGCTTTATTTACGAATATACTGCAATTTTTTTAAACCAGAAATTGCTACAGGAGCTTAGAAGGGGTTAACAGGGTTGATTTTCATCAATTTAAAACGAAACGAGTTACCACACGGTATTCTTGATTAAACTACTGGTTCTTGTATAAATATTTAATCCGGCTTCGGTCGATTTTTAATATTAAAAGTCATACATTTCTAAATAAAGGTTATGAATAGATAGAATAAGATAGGAAATTTCAACAACAAAAAGGGAAGTTCACATCAAGACTAGTGTCGGTATTTCCAAAAATTATGTATAAAGCAAAGATTCCGTGACGTCTAAATTTTTCTAACTTACGCGGAAACTGACCAGGAGATTGACAATAAAATTAAAAAACTTTATGGCCAGTGGCAGATAAGTTCACAAACCAAGTACAGTTAGATATTGAATTATTAAAAAATTACCAACAGAACGTTGCTTTATTTACGAAAATACTGCAATTTTTTTAAAACCAGAAATCGTTACAGGAACTTAGAAGCGGTTAACAGGGTTGGTTTTTATCAATTTAAAACGAAACGAGTTACCACACGGTATTCTTTACTAAACTATTGGTTCTAGTATATATATTCAATCCGACTTGGGCCGATTCTTAATATTAATTACTTTAATTACAGGAATAAATAGCAACCCCAATCCGCATAGTTTTTAAAAGTATACGCAGTCCAAGAAAATTCTTCTAAAAAAGCAGACCCAACAATACACATTTCAGTAATGAAATTTTGGAAAAGTAAAGCAGCTAGCGTAAGATGCTCTATTTATGAATTAAAATGCAGCAGTGAATTTAAGGATCCTGCGAATACCGATGAAAATTAGACGAATGTCACAAAGCTTGAATGCAAATAGACTCCGTTCCGGTTTTACACCTCTACGTGTCATTCGTTAAACAACAACTATTACAATTTCAGAAGTACCAGCATAATAACTAAAAATAAACAACGCTTTAACAAAAGTCTGTGGTCTGTTAATCTAACTTCTGAATCGGTTTGATTAGCTGGAAAATCCTACGAAGTACTATTCTTCTATTGCGTAGAAAACAATATGATATGAGTAATCTACATTTTTTAATGTATATGGTGGACGTTCCCATTTAGACTGAATAATGTTGTTTGGCATATTTATATATATTTAAAATATGGGAAAAACACTCCAAGTTAGCGATTGGTAGACACGGTTAGTACAGCTTATGGAACTTTATTTCTTAACATCTTGTGAATTTCGATCGAATCCCTGAAGGTCTATCAAGCAATTTATACACCAAATTTTACTCAGTACCTACTTACAATTTTAAGACGGCTGTAGGATAGTCACACATCCCTGTGTATGTTGAAATATGCATTCAGAAGTTATATATAGTGTTCTATAGTAATAAACTGTAGCAGCAAGGCAACATAATGATGATACGTAATAAATAATTGTAGTAACGTTTGTAAACCGTAGGGCTTACATAAATGTGCAAGCTTTGCTCTACAGACCCAACCATCAGAAATAAGTTTCTTGATCAATATTCAATATATTATATAATATACAACCATGCAACCAACTATACCGACAACTAAAAATCAGAAACAAACGGCAGTATAGTTGTGAATCATTTGAGTATGAAGGTTATGTTGATCAGTGTTTGTATTAAAAAAGTATTTCATCCTGTATATAGGACACAGATGATGCCATTTTTGTTAAATGCAAAAATTGACAGGGTGATGTTTCCGTAAGGTCCGTGCACATTATATATCTTTTGTACAAAACACATACATCACCGGCAAAGTGGTGTAATGGTCAGCATAGCTGCCTTCCAAGCAGTTGATCCAAGTTCAATTCTCGGCGATCGCAAACTTTTTTTAATTATTATTATTCAACGTAGCATAAAATATTTCATTTCATTTCTTCGGTTAAAACGTAATTACTTTCAGTTTTTGTTTTATGGGAATTTATTACGCATCCCTCTGATTTAAATTTTCTAACAATTGTTTGACAATAAATAAAGATTAATTTTATTTTTTAGCATTGAGTTAATTTGATTGCAGTGGTCACAGTTTGCTTGAGTTGTCTGTATAGTTGGTTGCCTACACAATAGGCGAAATTGACGCGTTTTTTTTTAAGTATACATAGGCTATGTATACTAAAAAGAAAAATTCCCTGTATATATACTGAGTGATGAACTTTTATTGATTTTATTTATTGTAGGTGCTCACTAAATACGGTTGTACTCAAATTACTAATGCACTGTGCTGAATGTTTACTAAATATTGTTTTAACATTTTGCAATGAAACTCTACACTTACCTACATAGTTTATCACAATCGAAAATGCCCGTGTAAATACTAACTGAAAAACGCGTTTGGAAATACAAACGTCTAAATCAGGTATTTTTAAATGATATTTATCAACCTCATCACAGTTTAAAATAATAATTTCTGTATAGATAATTTGCTCTTGGCGAATTCCACTTGTTCAAATTTCAGTATAGCTTCGCTATGAGGAGTACTGTATTATCGTTGGAAAATATACTCAACTAATTTGAGATAAGAATACCTTCTCTATGACTTAGGAATGAATATAATGTGGATGTAAAAACTTAATAGATATTATAATGAAAAAAGAAAATCCTGCATCGCCAACAGCGTACTTTGAGCATGACGTATAAAGTTTACGAGTAAATTAAAAAAATTATTGAAGCTTAGAAAGGACCTAAGCTAAACATACAAATTGGCTTCCCTTCCATGATAGGGCATTACAAGAACTCATCATTTTCATATCAAGTATTTAACAATGTAGAGGGTGGCATTTTTATAAATAAAAATTGTTTATGTGTTTAATTAATTCCAGAAATACCAGATTACGTTCCATATCGGAATTTACTAGAGAATCTAGAATTATAATTTGAAAACTAATTTTTCTAGAGTAAAAGATAAGAGAGTTATAATCTCAGCGCTTTAATTTCACGAACGCTTAACTGCATGGATACCTCGTATTTAATAATCATTTTACACAATGTAAAATCAAATAGACATCTACACTTAGCTGGAAAGTAAATAAGTGAGAGAGATTCGTATATATTTAGTATTACATGGTGTATCCCTATGTTTCGTAAAACAATTCTACATTCGATATATGCTATTTATTGTAGAAAAGAAGAAGGAAATTATGTTTTAAAGTTTCATCGGTAGTGATTTTACTACGAACATTTATTGTAATCACATCGAATCACTGATAATTACTATCAGTACATTGTTTACATATTAGTAAATACTATCTCTTCCAGGCATTGTGAACACCAAGGTCTATAAAAGTCTGGTTAATTTTAAGTACATATGTTTTACCGTTTATTTTGATTATTATTTTCCTTAACTGATATTTTCTTCTTCATCTTTCATTGATGTAGGATTGTTATCCTGTTTTACTCTTCCGTTGTAGATGTCCAACATTCTATCCGACGTTTTTTTGGTCGTCCTCGAGATCTCTTGTTGACGGGTTTTCCTTCTATTTTGGTAGCTTACTATCATCCATCCTATCGACGTGTCGGTTCCAATATTTTCTTCATTGTCTTATGTATTTCGCTACGTCGTCCACTTTGAATCTTTTTCCTTATGTCTTCTTTCCTAATTCTGTCGTTGAGCGTTTTTTCCTGCATCATTCTCAGTGTCCTCATCTCCACAGTTCTCTTCATTTGCATCATCTTTGGTGTATCTCCCTTGGTTATTGCCGCATATGTCATAATTGGTCTGACTGTCGTCTTATATATTCACGTTCTGCTTCGGTGTTCTTGCATTTATTTCCTCATATGAGATCTGTCAGGCTTCCTGCTATTCCTGCCGCTTTCATGGTTTGTGATCGAACTTTCCGTCAATAGATATTTCGGCACCGAGGTATTGAAAACTCATCACTTGTTATATTCTGTTTCCATCTAGGTCTACTTTACATCACGTAGGTTGTCCGGCATTTAGTTTTATTGGCGTTAATAACCATATTCATTCCCTTTGCGGTTTGGATAAATCGGTGTATTAACCTTTGTAGATCATCTTCCCTGTCTGAAAGTACGGTGGCGTCGCCTGCATAACACATGATATTAAAGGCGAAGGAATTCAGAGATAAGATGGGAAACACTCCCATCTTATCTCTGAATTCCTTTGGCAGGTCGACTATTATTGTGCCCGTAATTAAATTAATTAGGAAAGGACTAAGAGAGTCCCCTTGTCGTATTTCGGCGCTGATAGGAATTTCGTTGGTAAGTTGATGGTTAACTTTTATACAAGTTTAGTTTCGATAATTTAGATTTTCTACAGCCTTTCTCCATTCTTGATTCACGCTTGTGTCACTGAGTAGTTTTATTACATAATCCAATCTGACTCTAACGAATACTTTGGTAATGTCCACGAAGCACATGCTGCTTACATGCTTGTGCGTCATATTCTAAGTCAATTGTTTCAGAATGAAGACTGCATCAATTGTTGATCTGCTGCTCCTGAATTCTTGTTGTTCTTCCCTTATTAATACTATTTGATTCAACTGTACCTACCAAAGTCACTTTAGGGAAGGCTTTTATAGTACTATTCTGAAGTGTTATTTCTATTGGTATACTACTTGGCCATTCATCTGGTACTTTTAGGGTTTTAATAATATTTTCATTTTATCTACTAGTTCATGTGCGCCATATTTCAACAGTTCAGTAGAAATTTTGCTTGGTCATTCCATTTATCGATTTTTTAATTCTTTTATGACTTTATCGATGATCCCCTCAGTTCTGTATGCCATCTCATGTTCATACCCCATTTCTTGTTCGTTTTTCTCTTGATTTTCTTATAAGAGATTTGCAAAATAAGTTTCTCACTCTTCCAGTTTGATTTTATTTGTCTGTACTATATGTTTTATATCAAGCTCCTTCTGTGTAACCGATATTCTTTTGTCTGCCATATAGATCGTGTTCAATACTTCTGGAAAGCATCTTCCAGTAATCCTTCTTAACGCGTCCTATTCTAGCATTTACTCTATTGCGTATTACCACATGGTTATTCCAATTTTTATCGGTTTAGGTACGCATGTGCTTCACATAAACCCCTTTTTTTTCTTAGCCACTTCCTTAATTTCCGGTGTGAGTTTTATTCACATTTATCTTTCTGATACCTACTGCTTCCTTTCCTGCTTCTTGTTGTTTGCTAGCATTGTTGATGTTGATTGATTTGTTGACAAAGACGTCTTTGATTTAATTGCTCCGTTCATTGTCTAACGACTCAGTGCTGCAGTTAGATAATCAAACTGTTCCGTATTTCGCTTGTTTTTGCACTTTAATTCTTAGTTTGCATAACACGAGTATATAATCGCTTCCTACATTAGCGACATCTAATATTCTTATATCTAATCTTTGTATTAGAGTGATGGTTCGGTTTGTGCTTAATAGTCTAGTACACATTGTTGTCCTCTAGTGTTATACCAAGCATATTTGTATTTCATGTCGTATCCGTGAAAATATTATTAATTCGCATGCTATTTGTTACGCAAAAAGTTATTAGTAAATCTTCGTTTTCATTTATTTCTTCTTCGCTGTGTCGTTGCTTTATGCTTGGTACTATACTTGGTCAGCTAAGTTTTTCACTTGTTGGTATTTTGTCTGTTGTTGGCTGAAGATCACTATAAAACTTTTCTCTCTCATTTATAATTTTCGAGATGTTTGGTGCAAATATCAAATGTGTATTATACGTCTTACTCTTGTATCTAATCTATTACACATCGCAGCAATCTATTGCTATGTATAGTATGCCTAATATAGATATAGAAGCTTAGAGCTAACACTGAAACCATTTTATGCAGCGAGTCTCAGAAATGGATTATTCGGCTAAGCTTGGAAACGATTCCCATGTGATTTGTTCATTTCCGATGGATAATTTGGTACTGCGGAGCTGTTTGATGTTGACATTTTGAGACCACAGGCTGATTTGGTTTTAGTTTTCACTTTACGTAGATTTTGGTAGTACTTTCCACTCTTATTTGGGTTTTTCATCTGCAAACAATGTAATTTTTGAACTTTTGTAATATGTTTCGGCATATGTTAACAAACTTATATTTTGGGAAAAGTTGGACTTTTCCTGTATGAAATTGATAAAGCCGTTTTGTACTAGAGTGTGTTAAGAACCCTTTTCAATGATTTCAATTATATTTGTAATGTAATTTAGTAAAAATAGGAAACTTATAAAAATATATTAATTTCTTTATTTCAGAATGTATGTTAGTCGATCAAAGTATCAAAAAGTGCCAAGCAGATTATCTTTATTTGGGGCAATTTTAGTATTGGCACAACAACGTGGTTTATAAATAATAAAAGTTACCTAAAAATGTATTTATTTATGAATAATAATTATTATTATAAACAGGGCATCACATATATATATATATATATATATATAATGAAAGAAAGGCGGAGAGGGGAGAGAGAACGGAATAAGGAAATTATGTATTTTTAAATGTTTCAGAAGTATTCAACGTACCGATTTATCACCGAAAAAAACGGTTTTCTATTTGCGTAAAACAAATTGAGAAGTCCATGAAATTCTGAATACCCCTGTACACTATTCCACACATTTTTAAATAAAGAAAATAGTGCACACTGAGCCATGAAACTATGTTTTTGAGTTTTATTTTTACCAAAATATAGTTTTACTTCATTTCTAAGCATAGTTGCAATTGTATTTCTGCTATATTTAATACCTAAAACGAACTCTTTTATTTGCACAAGTTTCTTTAAAACGCATTATATTCAATTACATTGTAATACTTTCGCCAATTCAAGCTTCGCAACGCAAAAACGAAGCACAATGAACACGAAAATACCACATAAATGTTTGCAAGTTGTTTATGTAACTATTTTCCGCTTAAAAGTTTATGCAGCTTAAGCTGAAGTGATTTACCCGTCTTATATTTTTAGCATTCTTATGGACGAGGGTGAACTTTTTGTAATAACCCTCTAGATGCCAGAGTAGGGAAAAACTGTAGGTAGATTTGTGTAATAGGTCCCCAGTGTATAATATTCTATTTTTGTTCGAATGAGATTTTATATATTATAGCCGAGACCCTCGTGTTTTGCTGAAAAAGAGCAACCCCAGTTTATTTGAAGCTTCATACGTTGTTTAGTTTGAACATTTAATTAGTGCTTTTGCAAGGCGTCGCTCAAATTCAGCATTGTTTCAATTAATTCTAGTACTCATTACGGAAGTTTGATGTAATACTGACATAGCTGACTAATATGTCTGCGATAAAAACTTCCATTACGATTTTTACCATTTTCTCTTTTATGTGTCGAATGTGTTTGCATCCAGTCAGTTAATATAATAAAGCATGCGTTGGCAAAGCAAACAAGTGGGGTTGCTTAGTTTGAACTAAAATATAAATGAAAGTAAATATATTGAAGCAGCTCTATCAAAGCCAAGTTGTCATGTTGGGTTGAAAAATATTATTAGACCATTAATTTTCAATATGAAGCTATGGCTATACTGATATGAAATGTTCTACAGTAGACCAATATTGTACGGTGTATGCTCATAAAAATTATAGAGTTAAATTGTCGAATAGCATATGCGTTTTCCGCAAATTAAGTTTCTTTCAAAGCTAATATTTTCCATGATGCTAAGACAACATAATAATAATAATTGAGATATTCATTCTGCATGCATTCTCTGCATATTAAATCAGTATTCTGCAAAACGGTACAATCTAATTCGCTATGCATATCCTGCATGAAGCACAGTTTTAAGTGATTTCAAAGTTCCGCGTATCACCTGCATATTCAAGCTTTACGTTAAACTGCTTGCAAATATCCTATGTATATTTTGCATCTTGTTACCTAAAGACATTATATGCAAAAGCCAATAAAAATTTTAAAATTCTTAAAACATTCATATACTGCAGGAAAACTCGTACTATTGCAATAGCTTCATTACGCTCGTAGTATATTATGAGAGGGCCTGGGATGCCCAGCAAGTTGGCTTCTATGAATCCTTCCTCTAACTTTCTCTCTTCCTCTCCTACCTCGTCTACTATTCCATAAGCAAACCTTCCTGACATTCTATGGAATGCCTGGATATCCGTCCCTCCGAGGGAACTCAACTCTGCATTGTGAAGCGTTGCTGCGCCGAAAACTTTATGTTTCAGTCGCATTCGCGTGTCGCATTCTTGTAGACAGTGGAAAGCGGTTTTATCCTGGCCTTCGCAAGCATGACATAGTGGGTCGTCTTCTACACCTAGGAGGCTCACGTGTCGCCTGCAATTAGAGTGGCCTATGAAGACTCCTATCAGCAGATGAGTCCGTCGGCTTTTACCCAATAACAACACTAATTTAGATTATTCCGGTGCTTCTATAGAGTTTTGCCTTTCTACATGTCCTGAGCCTCCTCTATTCATACTTCAGTCTCCAATGTGCCTATTCGATTAGGGATAACGTAAGCTGTTGTCCTGAAAAACCTAAGAAGGGTTCCGGTCCCACACAGATTTCTCCGGCTCCCAGCTTAGCAAACTTCTTTGCTTTCTTGTTGCCAGAGATTTCACAGTGACGCGCTACCCAGACTCTCCGCATTACTGGGCGATGGCTGACTTCGTCCAGTGTGTGCAGATGGCTTTGAGCGCTGCTTGGCTGTCGTAGCAGATGTACACCACTTGCTCTACTCCTGATATAACTTCTTCCTTCTTCGCTATCACCAAGATGACATAGACTTCCGCTGATATACTTTCCATTTGCGAAACTTTCTTGTACCCCCTGATTCTCTAGGTAAACTCCGGTGTCCTCCGACTCTCTGCCAGCTACACGCGACCCGTTGTAGCAGACCAAGGATCCTTGTGGAAGATGTACCTCTTTTCGCTTCCACTATTCCTTATTAGGATTGTGACAGAGTACTTCCTTTCCAGGCTCAATAGGTCCTTTGCTGCTATCACCTTGCAAGTAGAACAAGGAAGTCCTATTTGTCTCCATTTTGGAGATATCTACGTGACCTATGATAGTTCCTTTGCTTTGTCGGCATCTGCAGTCCCGCATTCTGAGGTGCGCCGTTATGGCCTCTTCTCTTATCCAAAAAGTAAGAGTTGGTAACCCTAGCAGGACATTTAATGTCGCCGTTGAGGATGTCCTCATTGCTCCGGCGATTCCCAAGCAGGGCATCCCTTGGATCTTCGACAATGTAAGGGCGGTAGCGATCCGTTGCACTATCAATTTATTTTTCGTCTTTTGGTAAAAATTATCATCTCAGTGTTAGATGGGTTGACCGAGAGACCCCATCTCTCTATAATTCTACAGGCTATCTGCATTCTTTCGCAGATGACGTTCAAAAACCGATCGGACACGAGAATCAATTTTGTCGTTCCTAAAATGTCATGTTAATAGAATCAAGACGTCGATATATCCACCAATTACAGCAAATTAATTATTATTATTATATTTGATCAGCACGGATATAATCCGAACAAGAAAATTTACTTATACACTGTCAGCTGTATTAGCAGAACTATGAACGTCCTAGCAAAATAAATTTAACTTTCCCGGCGGCAACAAACTGGCTTTTTTTTCAAGATTCGAAATTAGAAGAACTTATTAATTTCGTAATAAATAGTTCCTTTCTAATTTATGTCACAATATACAGGGCGGCGTATTTGAATATTGCTTAAATATGTGGTTCATTCCAGAAATATCATATCACATTCCATATCGGAATTTACTAGAGAATTTAGAAATTATAGGTTAGAAAATAATTTTTCTAGAGAAAGTAATAAAACTGCATGGATACTCGTATTTAACATTTATTTAGCACAATATAAAACCAAGTAGACATTTACTCGTTATCTCGAAAGTAACTAAGTGGGAGAGTATTCCTACCTATTTAATTTTACTTGATATATCCCTATGCATCGTAAAACGAGTCTACATTTGATATATGATATTTATTGCAAAAACAAACAAGGAAAATGTGTTTTAAAGTTTTATCCGTAGCGATTTTACAATGAACACTATTGCAAGTACATCTAATCACCGATAATTATTATCAGTATATTGTTTATATATTGGTAAATACTATTTTTAACACGTATGTCTACAAAAATATAATTAATTTGAAGTACAATTATTACTACGTTTATTTAGATTATTATTTTCCCTAACTGATATCGATTTTTAAAAGCATTCTCATGCGACAAGAGCTACCTAGTTGATTCATAGCGGATTACAAACCTCCTATTCCTAAAACACAAAGTATTGCGATATCAAAATTTTTATTGCAGGTATTACGAATCGAAGACGCCTGTTTAGCGTGTTTGTTGTTTTATTTTACCCAATTTATACAGGGTGTCCTTTAAATACCTTAAAAGCTTCAGGTAGCACTCTTCTGTACGAAATACAGTCCTCAAAAACACTAACACGAACTTCCTATAGTGCTTAGTTTCCTCACACGAGACACTTAAAGAATATTATACTTGGCAACGTTGACGATGTCTTTGCATTTATGGAGAATTTAATTAGTAGGCCGACATTACATGATTAGATTTTGACAAATGTCGAAAAACAAATTTTCTACTTTTCATCACAATACCATGGCCTTGCACTGTTGTCAAATGTAGTATTTACGAAATTTATCATTTTAACAGTACTTCCAGAAGAGCAACTAGAGCGTCAACTCAATATTAATCTTTACATAATCAAGTGGCAGTCAGTCACTTATCGGCAGATACGTGCAACATTAAAGTTCTCGTTATTGTTTCCATGAAATTCTGTTTTAAAGATATGAACTTTAACACTCTCGTACAAAAAAACTAAGCTCCAAATACCTACT